>JAOBBC010000107.1:6130804-6145537 GCA_025388495.1 Curcuma longa
GACGCGGAGACGATACTAACGGATAAAGATCAAGGCTCCTTCACAAAACTTATCCGTAGGAGGCGATTTAGATAATCTAATCTCACTACCGAGTCCCATACAATCGCAACCCTTCAAAGAAGATAAGATACATAGAAGAGTCGTCTGATCTGGAGAATCTGTCACACATCAGATCCGGAGACTTCGCCCTCTCCTCCAATCCCAGGCCGCTGGATACAAAGGGATCGCTCCCCCTAGCTCTATATAAACCTCCCAGGTACGACATTCAACCCATCTTGAATCCGGAGGGTACACTTGCATTTTTCCTAGGTCTGACTTGAGCGTCGGAGTGGCCACGCCGGGATCCCCCGGCGCCCAGCTAATTCGTGCGTTCAGTGCCCCCCTTTGTAGGTCCTTTCTCTTCCGCTGTGGAAATACCGGGTGACGCGGCCTCCCCCTGTCTGGTGACCCAGCTGTCGACGGTAAGGAGCCGGAACATGTATTAAATAAATAAGTTGTTGGATTCTTTTATTTATGTGTTGTTGTATGATAATGAATAATTTGATATATTGTATGCTAATGCAAATAAGATTATTGATTGTAAATAGAAATGAATAAAGTCAACAAATAAAACCCCACATCCTGAGTGTAGAATAGAACATCCTGTCATTGAGTCCGAGAGAGAGACGACCCGGACCTCTCTATACCACTTAAGACGATAATAAAGAAGTTTGGTAAATAAATAAATAATTAATTTTGATGGATATAAGTGACACAAATAAATAAAAGAAAAATATATAAAAAAATAAAATTTTCATACAAAACACACCACATCAGATTGTCATCTTCAAGTTTATGATGGGCATCCTCGTTCAAGCACTCCTTTGTAATGCCTTAATACTAGAGAATTTATTTGACTTTTTTTTCAAGCAGTGACAAGTTGATGAATGGAGCCATCATTGCCATCAAGTGAAATCTCATCTTAAAATTGTTGGCAATAGAGTTTTTGTTTTTGTGTTTTTTAAAATTCAATTGGATTGTAGATTTGCTTCATGGGATGGACAACTACTCAACCTTGAAATTTGATAGACGAGAACTAATGCCTCTTAGATAGTTGGTTGATCTAGAAGATTAAGTGAAAAAACTTCTTTATTCTGTAAAAGATAAAATTCGCCATCTTAGCGGCCCCACATGATTGGTCCTATGACCATCTGTGAGGAGGTAAATCAAAAAATTGTAGTTGATCACGACGCAGAAGGGTAAAAACTTCTCTAGCTAAGATGAGGGATGATCTCATAAAGATACTTGCAACAATCATGATCTCAAAGGTTTTACTTGTCACTAAGTATGATTACTAAGGATCTCTCAAGCATTATGAGCTTGAGGATATTACGTAGAATCTTAGGCGTTGTGATGGGCCAAAACATTGCACCTTTTATAAAATTCAAATGAAACCCACTAATAAACTTTGTAAAAGGCAACTTTTGAAAAGTTCAACTAGGCTTTTGATTTTTGATCAATTGGATTGTTAGCCAAGGTTCATGGTCCAAGTTGGACTATTCACCCAATTGAGACTAGTAATCTAATTCTGAGTATTCGCCCCACATTATTTTACCCAATTAACTTTGCTCAATTTAGTCCTACTCCATTTAATTTAAATTTGCTCATACTTAATTTAGTGTTCTTGTTTTTACCTCTATGGAATACACTCATTTAAGGGCTTGGCACCCTTAGCCAATTGCAAATTAAGTCAGACTAAAGCCTACACATATATGTAATTTTCTTCATCATTCATATACCTCATTTTGCACATTAATTGTTCATTTGCTCAATAAATTAATTTTACAATAATTATTAAAATTTAATCATATTGTTAATAATCAAAATTGTTGGCTATTTTTTCTTCCATGAAAAAGTTATAAAATATTTTCCAAATGAATTAATGTGTCATTCCTTAACTGAGGCCATACTATTAAACATGACTCAATCCAATCTAATTTGATTTAAAACATGATATCATAGAGACAAAATTCAAAGTGTCCCTTAAATATATAAATAAAGTAACATAAATTAACATATTTATAAAAGTAATTTAAAGTTATTAATAATTCTATATTGTTTGACTTAATTTTATATCTCATAAATTTAGTTTTAAAAATATATATATATGTCAAATAACTTTTTTATTTTCACAATAAAAACAACTTTTGTTCACCTAAATAATACAAATTCTTTATGATTTAATTAACATCACACAATCAAAATGAACTAGAATCGTTGAATCTATCCATTAACCCATCGACACCGAGCCCTTTCTGCTTTTAGAACGGTGTCGTACCCAACGTTTCATTTTCTTGGTCCCTTTCAAAAAAGAAAAAGGCCAAAAAAAAGGAAAAAGAAGGTTGCATCTACCGTTAGATTCTGATCGGTCGGTTCAAAGGTAAGCATCTACGATCACGGGTTAAGGCGGGCTCCACTCCCCGACTCCCACTCACACAGGCACACCGCGTCAGCTCAACCACGTAAACGTGCTGGCATAATTGTAATTTCATAAACATCTAGGGGGTATTTTCTCTAATTGGTTCTGTTATTTGACCGCAGTCCACGGCCGCGCCCATTCGTGACTTCCCACGCAAGCTTTGCTTTCTTCCTCTCGGGGTAATTTTTCTCTCCGTCCTTTTTTTTTAACATAAAACCCACAACTTTGCAGCATTGATTGCGATCAAGGGATTCAAGGGTTTCGTCGAAATCGTAGGAGAATTTTGCTTTATGCGGCTGTGAGCTGGAGCGGCTACCGCGAAGATGACGGAGATCCCCAAGATGGAACGGCTGCCGCTGGGGTTCCGCTTCCACCCCACGGACGAGGAGCTCATAAACCACTACCTAAAGCGCAAGATCCGTGGCCGGATCGAGCCCGGCGACGATGTCATTCCCGAGATTGACGTCTGCAAGTGTGAACCCTGGGATCTCCCCGGTACCTTCCTTTTGGTTTTCCCCAGTTTCGCCGTCGGATGCTGAATTTGTTTTAAAGATCTGGTTTGCCGCGCAGATAAGTCGTTGATCAAGTCGGATGATCCCGAGTGGTTTTTCTTCGCGCCAAAGGACAGGAAGTACCCTAACGGGCTCCGGTCTAAGAGGGCCACGGAGGCCGGCTACTGGAAGGCGACGGGGAAAGACCGCGTCATCCGATCCAAGGCCACCGTCCTCACCGAGAAGCGTGATGCCATCGGCATGAAGAAGACTCTCGTTTTCCATCGTGGGCGCGCTCCCAATGGCTCGCGCACCAACTGGATCATCCACGAGTACCGCACAACTGAGCCGGAGTTCGAATCCGGTGACCAGGTTGGAGCTATGTTTTTCTGCTTTCTTGCTATTTCTTGGCCTATGGCTGTTGCTAATTTTATATGAATCTTAGCTGAAAGGGGCCCGGTAAAAAGGTGGGCTTTTGCTCGAGGATTTATTCCTGGAATAAAGTGTTGCTTGGAGAAATGTTGTCTGTTTCTATGTCTAGCATTGAGTCACGAAAATGCTAGTTTTCTATACATGAGATGAGCGGCCCTTCACGGCTTCACGTAGAAGTGTACTTATTTAATGCATGTGTGTCCGTCCTCATTCTTACCATATATGTTTCGGGCCCAGTATGTTTGGAAGGTCATGTCGCATTTAATAACCTAGGAATTAAGGGAGGGAACGTGTGATGTTCATGAGTTACACATGGGAGTTCCAATTAGTTGTTTAGAACCTAGTATTTCAACACCTTTCATCTAAGAGTTCATGTAAGTTGCAAGGTAAATTCTTGGACTCAAGTTGTATTTTCTTTTTATTTTTTTCAAGTTATGTGGCCCTTTGCTAATTTTTTTTTTAAAAAGAGTTTAGTAATATTAACTTCCAAAATCTGTCCTCTTAAATAATAGACTGATCAGCACAAGGTTCGTCATTAAAAAATAAACCTTTAAGTATAATTACCTTGAACTGATGACCGCTTCTCACACTTGGAGTTGCATTAAGATAGTTATTAGTATTTCAAAATGTCAAGACGTTTTACTTCTTAACTTTTTATTGTGGATCTTGTTTGGCTCATAATTACTTTGATCATTTAGAATCTAAACTCCTGGTTGTGTGTCTGGGAAGGGGTTAATATTTGAGTCACCTCCTAAGTTCAGAGTTATCATAATAAAGATTCTTGCTGATTTTAGTTGCGCTGAAGTAGTGGAGATCTTGATGATGGTATCCTTACATACATTTTACTACTTCCTTCTTTTTTTCATCATAAATAAAGGAATTAATGTCTTTTTTATGAGTTAGATGGTGTAAGAGCTTCATGAAATTATCAAGTAGATGGAAGAGAAGATAGCATTCTTAATTTCTAGATATTGACCGTCATCAACTAGATTTTAATTGGCAGACGCTTATGAGCTTTGCTAGCTAGCATTAGCAAATTTCTCGTTTGAAAGTGCTAAGGTGATTCTATAGTAAAAAGCTATCTTGTAAACAACTATCTACTTCAGTTTGAGAAATAGTATGTGTTAGACAAGCAAACAAGCTATTTGTACTTTTATAGTTTGCAGTACTTATCATAGCTAAAAGTATCTTAAGTTGTTCTTTGGCTGCTGTAGGTGCATATATGATGCAAATACATAGAATTTTAGAAGAGAATAATTAAGTTTAAGATCTGATGCAGAGGTAAAGTAAGGGTTCACGCGGTGTGCCTTTGACTCGGTCAACTTAGAATCTAGATAGCAAAATTTGTATTCGATCAACATTGGGGCCATGTGGTAGGTTCACGACTTCTTGACTTCCCGAGTCAAACGAACCTGCCAAGCACTTTAACGCCGACCCGGCCAACCCCGCCGACCCCGCCAACCAACAGAGTCGATCTGACCTGTCGAGCACTTTGACTTTGACCCGTCGACAAACCGAGTTGAGTCGACATGCTGAGCATTTCGAGCCGACCAATAGAGTTGATATGACTTATTGAGCAATTCGACTTCTGACTTCCGACTTCTTGAGCCGAGCGAGTTGATGAGCCAAACACTCTGACTCTCGATCTGTCAACACGTCATATGTCGAAGTCATCTTGGCTACTACAAGTGATTCCAAGATCCGACTCATCATCGAGTTCCATTAACCCGGTTGTGCAGGCAGATAGGGGTCATGATCCCCACTCCCCACTCCCCACTATCTCTTCCCCACCTCTTCAAGGTAGATAGGGCTATGATCCTCAGTCACCCACTATTTTTTCTCCACCTTTCCATGATCTCTACAGGTGTCTCACACTTATAAAAGGCTAGGTATATGTTCCGCGCAAAAAGGGGGCTTTCTAACTCATCACTTTCATATTACTTTGTCCCTTTTCATTGAAACACTATGATGACTTAGGCATCAGAGTGGTTTTGTCGAGGCAACTCCCGGTGAGCCCTTTGATGTTTGTTATTCTCCGCATATTCGACACCACCGCAAGAAGACCAACGAGGAAAAAACGTCGACGTCATCGCTTCTTGTTGCGGGAAGGATTTCAGCCACTGCTTCACAACAGTGAGATTTTTGCACCGCATCAAATTTGATCTCGAATTGGATTAAATTGGCGTCATATGTGGGAAAATGAACGAAAGATGTTGAGGTCAAGGATTTGAAGATTGAAGGAAGAAGTGTCCACTCCGATGGTCTTCCTAAACTGCCCAGTCGAAAACTCCGGACACATCTATTATGCTTTCTTCTTGTGGCTAATGCGGCCTCATGTGATGAGACGTCATCCACTTTGTCGTCTTCTTAGACGTAGCATGCGACTATTGCAGTCATTTCTTTTATGAGATCCGTGGTATGATCCAAATCTTTGCCCCCTCTCTGCCGCGTTAACTGCAGTCTGTAGTCTCCTTTGTTTTTCATTTTCCAAATTGTCTCCTCAAAAGTAATGCCCCTTTCTGTATGATTGTTCATATGTTATCGTAATCGTCGTCATTTTCTTTTACTGGGCAATCCCCTCTTTGCTTCCGCTTGATTGGGCTAACGTGCCTCGGTTTGCAAGGTACCCTGGTGTCGAGTCGTAAGGGTTCGAATTATTCTCTCTCCAACTTCATAGGTATTCGGGAGTTGATGGATCGAGCTATTCTCTCTCTGACTCCATTAGTACTCGTGAGTCGTGAGATCGAGCTTACCACTATCTCTCCGACTCCAATGGTCTTCAGGAGTTGTGAGATCGAGCTTATTATTCTCTTTGACCTTACTAGTATTCGGGAGTTGTGAGATTAAGTTTATTCTACTCTCCGACTCCATGAGTACTAAGGAGTCGTGAGATCAAGTCTATCATTCTCTCTGTAACTCTAATGGTACTCGAGAGTCGTGAGATCGAGCTTATTATTCTCTCCGACTCTACTGATATTCGAGAGTCATGAGATTGAGCTTATCTTACTCTCTCCGACTCCACGGTACTCGGGAGTTGTGAGATCGAGTCTATCATTTTCTTTTTGATTTCAATAGTACTTGAGAGTCGTGAGATCGAACTTATCACTCTCTGTCTGATTTCATTAGTATTTGGGAGTCGTGAGATCGAGCTTATCCTACTCTTTCTAACTCCAGGGGTACTTAAGATTGATGATCTCTATCTTGCAAAGGATCTTGTTTTTGGCCCAGTGTTGCAGGGGGTTTTCCCCAATGAAGCCCTGTTTTTTCAACCTGTCTAAAAGTCTTCCATGTTTCATCAATATACTGGTGTTAGAGGGAGTACCTGTATAGAGTACTTTCTCTTGTATTTCCACATACTCCATCTCCTCCAAGCTTAACTCCTCAATTGCTGATGCTGCAGTCTGATTTGTAGCAATAGTGGTTATATTTTTATAAAAGGTAACTTCATTACCTTCAATTTGCAGTCCACCTTGCATACTTCTTATGAAATTGCATCCAAGGGCCATTTGGATGCCCTCGCCCAGAGTCATGTCAAAAGAGTAAGTAAAGGGAATTCTAAATTTATCTTCTCCAATTATCATCTGACCTGACTTCAATTTCCAATTGGCTGCTTGTTTGGAGTTGATGCCGCTAATGAAAACGGTATAGGAATTCTCTTCTAATACTTGGGTTGGTATGGATTTCTTGTCAATGCAGCAAGACGTAGCTCAAATGTCCAAGTCATCAGATCAAGTCTATCATTCTCTCTTCGACTCCACTAGTATTTTAGAATCGTGAGATTAAGCTTATCATTCTCTCTCCAACTCCATTGGTACTCAAGAATCGTGATATCGAGCTTATCTTACTCTCTTCGACTCTACGAGTATTCAGGAGTCGTGAGATCAAGTCTATAATTCTCTCTCTAACTCTATTGGTACTCGGGAGTCATGAGATTGAGTTTATCATTGTCTTTTCGGCTCCACTGGTATTCGGTACTCATGAGGTCGAGCTTATCCTACTCTCTCCGACTTTATGAGTACTCGAGAGTCACGAGATTGAGTCGTTTATTCTCTTCTTGACTCCGCGAGCATTCGGTGTTGTATGATTGAGCTATTTTTCTCTCGACTTAGATATAGTTGCCGATCGAGTTTATTTCCCTTGGTCTCGAACCAAGGTGTTCATCGGCATAGACTCTAATTCTCTTGGCCTCGGACCAAGGCATCTATCGACTCTAATTCCATGACTCGGACAGGCGTTCATTGGTACATCTCTCCCGATTCAGACATAGTCGCGGATCGAGCTATTTCTCTCCCGACTCGGACATAGTCGCGGATCGAGTTTATTACGCTTGGTCGCATACCAAGGCATCCATCGACATCGACTGTAACTCTCTTGATTTCAGACCAAGGCATCCATCGACTCTAACTCCTTGTCTCGGACTAACGTCCATCGACTCTACCTCCCTGTCTCGGATAGACGTCCATCGACATATTTCTCCGAATTCTGATATAGTCGCAGATCGAGTTATTTTTCTCCTGACTCGGACATAGTCGTAGATCGATCTATTTCTCTTTCGACTCGGACATAGTCGCGGATTGAGCTATTTCTCTCCTGACTCGAATATAATCGTGAATCGAGCTATTTCTCTCCCGACTCGAATATAGTCGAGGATCGAGTTTATTTCCCTTAGTCTCGGGTAAAGGCATCCATCAACATCGACTCTAACTGCCTGTCTTGGTTAGGCATCCATCGACTTTAACTTCCTGTCTCGGACAGGCATCCATCGGCATATCGCTTCTGACTCAGATATAGTTGCGGATTGAGTTATTTTTCTCCCGACTCGGACATAGTCATGGATCGAACTACTTCTCGCCCGACTCAAACATAATCGCGGATCGAGTTTATTTTTCTTAGTCTTGGCCCAAGACATCTATCAGCATTAACTCTAACTCCCTTGGTCTCGGACCAAGGCATCCATTGGCATAACTCTCTTGGTCTCGGATCAAGGAGTCTATCGGTTTAGCTCTCTATCTCGAACAAAGGCGATCGATGCCATTTCATCTCCTCTGCTCTGGGCAGAATCACAGGTTTAATAATGCCTTTTCCATTTCTAATGAAGTTATATTGTTGTTTGCCATCCATGGTGGAGGACTTCTCTAATTCAGCTAAGTCGTCATGTCTTTTTGATTTGCAATTGTTCAGTTAGTCGAACTACATCTCCTTCAATTAGATTTGAAGGGGATGCTTGTGATGTGAAGGTAAAGTAAGGGTCCATGTTGTGGGCCCTTGACTCGGTCAACTTAGAATCTAGATAGCAAAATCAATATTTGATCTACACAGGTGCCATGTGGTAGGTTCACGACTTCCCGACTTCTTGAATTGAGTTGACCTACCAAGCACTCTGATGCCGACCCGCCGACCAAGTTGATCCAACCTGCCAGTACTCCAACTCTGACCTACTGACAAATTGAGTCAAGCCGACCTATCGAAAAACCTAGTCAAGCCGACCTGTTGAGCGCTCTAATGCTGACTTGTCGACTAACAAAGTCGATCCGACCTATCGAGCACTTTGACTCCCGGCTTCTTGACTTATTGACTTCCTGAGCCGAGCCGAGCCGACAAGCTGAGCACTCCGACTCCTGATATGCCGACTCACCATATATTGAAGTCATCCTGGCTACTACAAGTCATTCTGAGTTCTGACCGACCGACCAAGTTCCATTCACCCGATTCAGTTAGACATAGGTGGACAGGAGCCATGATCCCCACTCGCCCACTATCTCTTTCCCCACATCTCCAAGGCAGATAGGGTCATGATCCCCACTCGCCCACTATTTCTTCCCCACCTTTCCATGATCTCTTCATTTGCCTCACACTTATAGAAGGGTAAGTATATGCTCCGCGCAAAAAGGGGGTGTCTAACTCAACCTCTCATATTACTTTATCCCTTTTCATCAAAACACTATGATGACTTCAACCTTTTGATGTTTGTTATTCTCCGCAAATTCAACTCCGCCATGAGAAGAACAGCGAGGAAAAAACATCGATGTCATTTCTCCTTGTTGTGGGAAGGATTTCTGCTGCCGTGTAACCGCGGTGAGATTTCTGCACCACATCAATTTGATCTCGGACCGGATCATATTCATGTTCTGCTGTAGTACGACATTAAGATCATATTTATGTGTACATGAAGTTGATATTCATGTTCTGTTGTATTGAGTTTTAGATCATATCTGTTTGTGGATAGTGTTTTGGGGATATTATGTCTGGTACTTAATACTAGCTGAAGTAGTTGTTGTTTCTTTGTTTGGGAAGAGACTAAGAGTTATTGTCTTTTTGTAATTTTGCAGGGTGGTTATGTTCTCTATCGCTTATTTAAGAAACCTGAAGAAACTAGTTCCAACTCCAACATTGAGGAAACAGGAACTGGTGATTGCTCTCCAATTTCGAAGAAATACTCTCCTGATAATTTTCAGCATGGAACAGTTGACTTGGAGGAAAATGGAACTCCACTTAATCATCACTCTCCAAAATCAGATTCGCAAGAACAACCAGAGTCCTCAATGGATCCATTTGAAAAGAAACCAGATAGTATCATGAAGCAGTTTGAGGATATGGCTGATCATTCAACTACTTATTCTGTGCAGCCAGATGTGAGCCATTGCCATTTGGCTTCACAAGAGAAAGAGGAGTTGAAAGCCGGAGAGAAGGTGTCTTTTGTTTCGTATGACTATCTTTGTCCACTTTGCCCTTGACTCATAATGCATATGCAATCTTCAAAATCACAAGTTGAACTTTTGCAGGATGTTTTAGCTCAGTTTCCCAATCTAGAGTACCAACAAACAGATTCCAGTTATTTCCCTGACATCAGCTCCCCAATGCTACCTTACACAGACCACCCTTTCTTTGGTAATATCAATAATGGTTTGGTTCCTGTTGTTAGAGCTGAGCAAGATTCTCTACATGATCTCTTGAATTCGATGCTCAAGGAAGACGAAAGTGTTTCTGCTACAGCAACCTTTGAAAACTATTCATTTGGTGAGAATTTGGTCAGACACAGGTTGCTGGACTCACCATCTGTAAGGAACAATGTAGGGTTGGCTGGTGATTTAGATACTACAGTAGTTTTAGCTCAGGTAAGTTACTAATTGAATTGAGCGATGATTAGCAACAACTGTTGACTTTCTTGTTTCATTTATCTTCAAAATACAGAGACCTGCAGATGCTGAATCTTTTGATTGGTTTGATGGTACATTTTCCCTCTCAAATATTCTGGAGCCCCAGTTGGATACAGGAAATGCAAGTTTAAATCTTCATGGCAGCATTAAGACACAAGTGCAATCAATTTCCTCCTTTATTCATCCCTCACAAGACATGTTCGGTAACATTGATAACTCAAACAGCCAGAAAAATATCGCTGGCAGTAGTAATAATTTGGATGGGAATGGAATTGAGATCAGATCTCGTGGTTCCGATATTCTGCCAAATTCAGATGTCCTGCAGGGAACCACTGCAAGAAGGATGCATTTGGAGCGTGCTGTGCTATTTCCCAGTGTTGATAGTGAATTCAACACCAGTATATATGATCATGAAAAACAGCAAAAACCAACAAATGTTTTGGAATTAGTGTGCGAGGATGTTGATGGATCTGCTAGAAAGGAAGGTAAACTGCTCAATAACAGGACAGGAAAGTCAGTTAAAGGTCGGCACTACCTAAACTCCAAGAAGTCTTTAACCCAGTATGATTATTCAGCAATAAGAATCATTTTACGAAGGAAATGCAAAGTTAGGTTGTTTTCTTGTTTGAATAGTAAATTAAGAAGTAGCTCAAACCATGTACAGGAAGTCACAATAATGCAGGTAATGGATTGTCGTTATTCAAATCATAAACAAATTCAGGATATTCTGCTCTTCTTGAAGCATTAACACTAAGTTTTCTGCAGAAAGGCGTCCCTGCCAACGATATTACTTCTGAAGTCCAGCAAAGCTCAAGCTGTGCTTTTCCTGATAAATCTGAGAGTTTTTCTGTTCATGGTAAAAAAGTGAAACTTATGAATTCTGGTTATCAGTTAATCTTAGCCTTGAAGCAACAAATTACATATTGTGTTTCTCCACATGCAGATCGTACCCCATGCATTTCAGATGCTTATAAACCGTATAAACGGACGTCTAAGACAGTTACAAGATCGACTGCCGACCATAATTGTTTCCATAATGACTCATCTTTTCATCCGAAAGCACTACGAAGCCATTCAGTTGCTCTTTACCTGATTTCGTTGACTGTTATGGTGGTCCTTGTGCCTCTATGTCTCGATCTATGGGGCAAACTGTCTATTTGTAGATAGTAGTTCTTGTTGTATATTTACTTGTAGATGTATTATATAAGCATGCATGTTCTTGGAGGTAGGCAGGGTTTTAGTTAGTTGCTTTATGCTGCTGTACGTTCCACCCTTTACATGTAATTTCTTTGGCCACAAGGTTTCTCATATTGTAACAGAGGCAACTTGGCGGTGATGTTGCTAGCTACTACTTCACATTATATAGATTCTAGATGATTACCTAAGTAATTTTATGCGAGAAAAAACAAGTTTGGCTCGATGGCTCTGGTGTGGAATCCATATAGATTAAACTGATCAAGCAAAAAAACATAGTAACTGAGAGTGGTAAAATGCCCCCAGACAGTGTACTGTCTGCTGGTGACCTAACGACGTCAAATCCAATCCTAAGCCTGCACCAACAAGGCCATTAAATTTGCCGTCGTGGCAGCTCTTTTCAACTCCATCAATTAGAAGAGCAAGGAAATCGATAAGAAGGCAACTACCCTGCTTAGCTTACAGCACTCAGTGGAAGTTCACAGTGGCCTGGTGGGTCATGCCAACGCTCCAATCCGAAGGGGCGACGTCGGAGGCCACGATGGTCTGCCCGGTGGTGTACGATATGACCTTAAACGACAGCGGTTGTCCTCCCTGCTACGAGAACGTCTGGTAGGACGCGCCCCAGTTGTGGCTCATCTGCACCCACTCGCCGCCCCGCCCTTGACCCACATCCACCAACGTCGCCGCCGCCCACGTTCCTCACGATCGCCAGCAGCCAGTACCCGTTCCCCTGCACGAGGAACCAGACTCCACCCTCGACCTGGCAAGGAACTCGCCGGTACATGACCGGAATGATGCCGGCGTGCCAGTCAGCGATGCTCATGAAGGCGGATGTTCCGGTTCCTTATCGACGATAACCACACCATCAGACAATGTAGGGCCGCGTCAACTTGTTATTTCACATCGACGAGAAAGGCCTGAAGAAGCAGACACTGAATGCACGGATTAGCAGGGCACCGGAGGATCCCGGCGTAGCCACTCCGACGCTCAAGTCAAAAGAGAAATGTAGAAGTAGTAGAATGTGTAGAGAGAATTCAAGATGGTTGCTTGTCATACCTGCGAGGCTTATATAGGGATGGGGGGAGTGATATCCTCGGATCTCGGCGTTTGTGATTGGTGATGAGGGCGGGAATATTGGATTGATTTTATGATTAATTCCGTATATCGGATGGTTTATCAATGTGGGTTATCTTCTTTGGACGGTTAGGATCCTGCGGAACTAAGTAGGAGGACTCGGTCTATAATCCAACTTCCACAGATAAGATGCTAAACTTGCTGAAAAGGTCAGTATGGTGATCTATTGATATCTACTCCGTAATTCGAGATCGAAAATGACTGATTTGTATGTGCAGATGAGATGCACAGGTATGGGGTAATATTAATCGGGTTGATGAGCTGAACTAGAAAGGCCCCGAGCTCCTTGTAGGAGTTGTAGCTGATGGAAATGATGCCGGGACCGGGTCATGAGATAGGCATGCGATGCCAGGACCATGTCATGAGGTCGGCATGTGATACCAGGACCAAATCATGAGGTCAGGAAGGGCTGATTTGTATGTGCAGCTGAGATGCGCAGGTGTATGGTAATATCAACTAGGATGATAAGCTGAACTAGGATCGTCCCGAGCTCCTTGTAGGATTCGTAGCTGACGGGAATGATGCCAGGACCAGGTCATGAGGTAGGGATGTGAGGCCAGGACCAGGTCATGAGGTAGGGATGTGAGGCCAGGACCAAGTCATGAGGTCGGTATATGATACCAGGACAAAGTCGTGAGGTTGGTGCTCATTGCGAGAGGACAGGGTTTATTCACCGTTGCTTTAAGTATTGTGTCCCGTGGTAACCTCCTGAGGAGGTTTATCTGAGATCAGCGTGGGGCTTGTGGGGATCGTGAGGAATTGGGTTACGAGCACTGAGGTCCAAAAGAGCTCGGTTTGTATTTTAAATCTAGTGTCGTCCTCCTAGTGAGGTCGGCCATGGAGCTTTGTAAAAGATTGAACTTAGTATAAGGGTTTGAGGAGGAGATCCAACCTGATAGTGAGGTTGGATACTAAAGGGTGTATCATTATTGAGAGATTGCAATCTGTAGATATGAGCTATGAAGAGCTCACCTTGAATATCAGGGTGTACGCCGACCTCTTGATGAGGTCGGTGTTTCGCTAGATCATTAATTGGCTTAGGGCTAAAGTACTGAAATCGATAGGAGAGGAGGTCTGGGCGTTTTGTAAGAGATCTGCGCACACTGTACTGAAGGATGAGCTCTTCTCTTAGGGAGGTCAGCTTTTCTTACCTTTCTCACGACCTCGAGAGAACACTGCCTCGTGTTTATCCTCCACGTCATTATGCTACATGCTTTATGTCCCCCTCATCACCGGGCCACGTATTTTACCATCCTCCATGTCATCATGGACTGTCTTCACCGGATCACATGCCTCCCGACCTAGTTTAGTCGAAGGAGATGTAGTTCGACTGACTGAACTCAAGTTTAACTTAAGTCGCCCCCATCTCTCCTACGCTGTCTTAATTGACGTTGTTCTGGTAAGTTTCTCGCCTGATTTATTGATCGTTCTTGTCCGTCGATCTAAGGCTTATGGCCTCAACGGCTGAGATCAATTGGCCGTTTGACTTAACCCTTCTGCCGCCTTCGTCCCCGCTACTCGCGTCAACGAACCCTAGCTTTCTTACGCCTTTCGTCTCCTATCCAGTGCTTCCCGTCTTCCTTGCCCCTACTTCGCTGGAGATTCTTGTGCCCTCAGTAAGTGTCCGTAGTATTTTTCATTAAGTGTTCTTGTTGTGTTCCCGTCAAGCTGTGTCCGTTTCTGCTTTTGGCGGTTTTCCCTAACCCTAACTTTTCTCCGCGGCATTACTTGCTAGTTGCGCTTTCTGTCTTGCTCTCCCCTTAGGGTTCTCCTGGAACTTCCTGAACGCGTGGCTCAGATTGTCGTCTAAATGAGCACGTCAATTTAATTAATACTGAATCCCCTAACTTAAGTAGTATAGGGC
>JAOBBC010000107.1:6148247-6159206 GCA_025388495.1 Curcuma longa
GTGATGTGGTTGGTAAAAATTGAGATATCCGGCTTCGGAGTCCCGGAGGTAGTCATGGCGGGGACAAATGCTGAAGGTGCCGCAGCTCAAGTGGATGTTGCTCAACGACAGCAGTTGGAGATGGAACAGAGATTTAGCACAGATACTGTGTACGTCAGAATCCTATCCGGCAGCAGCGGAGCTCTGGAAACGGAGATCAGTCTTGAAGTTTTGTGCGATCTCACGCACTAGGCGCTGGAACGACAGCTTCCGAATCAGCAACTCCATGCTCTTCTAGTACTTCCGTATCTCTGGAACGACAACTTCTGAATCAACAACTTCGTGCTCTTTTGGTACTTTCAGATCTCCCTCAGCGCCACCGTGCTCGGATGGAAGCGGTGGGGCTTCTTCACGCCACCGATCAGAGAAGAAAGAAGAACAGGGCCGAACTAGTCATACGGCACCGTATGCGCAATGGAGCCTCCCGACCGAAGCAAGTTGACGGCGTCACGAAACCTCCTTACGCTTTCCCATGCACTCCGGCGGAACTGGGCGGAGCCGGTGGCGCGTTGCGAGCAGAGAAGAAGATCGCGGCGGCCAATTGAATCGCGTTTGGTGATGTTCGCGCGGAGGAGAAACTCGGCGATTGTGCCCTCGGCGATCGACACGAACAGGGAGAGGAGTCCTTTGGTTGCAACGCGAACAGGGAGCACGATAAGCCATGTGTGCTCCTTTTCTCCAGTGGACGTCGCGAGGAAGAGGGGAGGAGGTGCGGCAGGCTGGTTTTGCTCGCGTGAGGAACGAAGAGAAGTCGACGCCGAACCCTAATAACCTCACTTTGATACCATGTAAAAATAACACAAGAAATCTTATTTCACTATAAGAAATAATGCCCTATTTATGCTAATTTAGGGACCTATTCTAGGAGATCTATTCTATATAAAAAAAATATTTTTATAGGCTAATATCCTAAATATTCTAACAGAAACAATTGAGCTACTTAGCCCTTTAGTAAATATATGTGTAAGTTGTCCATGTATAGATATGTAAGTAGTACAAATCAAGTCCTTTTTAGTTTCTTCTTAATGCAGTGAATTTTTTTGGATCAGTGACGGCTACTAGAGGGGAGTGAATAGTTTTTTTTTTGCAATGTTAGTATTTTATGAAAGAGCAATACGCAACAGAATAAAACAAAGAACACAAATCATAAATGCAAGCCTGTAGACATCAAGATTTATGTGGTTTACAACTCCTAGGTTGTTATGTCCACAATCTATGCACATAGAGTCTACTATTTTTCTTCTCTTCAATTAAAGAACTGGAGGCAAACACAAGGATTAAAAGCAAGAATAAATGGAACATTGAAGGCTCTTAAGGAGATAAAATACGGTCGTATTTTTCACTTCTTGGATTTATTCTTTCGCAGCCTCACCCTTTTTATAGCCTTCACATCTAATTTTGTCATTTGTTAATCTGGTAACCATCAACCAATTGAGTGTCACCCATTAGTTAGTTGTTCCCTAGATCTTATTTGAATTGTACAGTTGGAACTTCCATCTTTGGCTCTATTTGAATTGGTTATTGTAGCATCAATCAATTGGTTTAAACCATCAGTAGATTCATTAGTGCTCAGTCGATTCTAGGACATTCTGTGCTCTTCTGCATAAATTTAGTGTATAGTTGACTCAAAACATACTGTTTGTTTCGAACAAACTTTGAACAATATTTTGTTCATTCATCAAAGCTTGATACCACTAGTGATCTAGAAAAATCATAATACCCTAAACAGACCTAACTTGGGGTATATGGATATGTAAATCACCGCCGACTGATGGTGAAGTTAACTGGCATCCTGACTTCGACTCTAAGTTTGAGTCCGCTTAAAATTGCTGTCTACCTTTCATCCCTTGTATATAGTTCACTCCACTCACATCTCACGTGGAGTTCGCTCAAACCTTAAAGGTCTTCTTACGTCTCTCGGATGTAATGAGCCTTCAACTCCTTCACATACCATCCGTTATGCGATTTGCCTCGTCGGTTTGCTATGCTCCAAGGCTTCTCGTCCGGTGGTCCCTTGGATGCACCATCCTTCTTCGATCTTATGGACCTCGAGCTACCAAGCTATCATATCTTTTATACCTGATAGACTCATAGGCCCTGCACAACTAAGCACACAAGTCAAATAAACAAAAACCTAACTTAAACTCTTTATCAATCTCATTTATACCATTTACTGCATAAATGCAGAGGGCGATGAGAGTCCTAACATATTCAATGTGTTTTGTTCAATACATGATTGTGAGCTATATTAATCATAGATTTATTATCACAATAAAATCTCATTGAGCAATCTCACTTGATTTTTAAGTTTCCTAAAATGATCTTTAACAAAAGTAATTCATGCACAATAAAGTCTCATGGGGCCACCCTACTTGATCTTCAAGTCTCTTAAGACGATCTTTAACAAAAATAGTTTACACACACCTTGAGCCATTGCTTGGAATTTTTCCTTTGCACTAGATTGCGCTACCATTCCTTCATATCAGAAGGTCCATTAAGAAAGTCAACCACCAACCTAGTATAATTAACATTTGTATATGCTTCTAGCATTAAATTTTCATCTCTTTTAAAAAGAATACCCTTTCGTTTCCTTGTGTTTCTTTGAAACTCAATAATATTAATTAGTGAGCTGCTTGCAAATGAGTTTCTTTTAGCTTATGCATGAATTGACTAATCACACTGTTGAAATTATCTACCACTAAAAGAAAACATGTACAAGACTTATATAATTAGCATAATCCTAAGAACACGAGGAAAATATCTATCTACCCCTGCTTCTCACAACACTCTCAAGTTGAACATATATATCAAACATGTTCAACTTGCTAAGAACAGAATTAAACATAGCTTGGGTATAACCTTCGTAAACATATCAACAATGGTCCTCAGATTTGATATAAGGCAAACATAGCTCTCCGAAATCAAGTCTTTCCCGAATAAAGTGGCGATCAATCTCGATGTGTTTAGTCCGGTCATGTTGTATTGGATTATTTGCAATATTGATTGTAGTCTTGTTGTCACAATATAGCCCAAGGGATAATTCTGCCTTTAATCCCATGTCTTCTAACAAAAAACACAACCACAATATTTCTGCAAGACCATGTGCCATGGCTCGATATTCTGCTTTAGTACTGGACCGTTCACAAACATTTTATTTCTTACTTCTCTATGTTACCAGGTTTCCTCCCAAAAAATGCAATAGCCAAAAGTGGACTTTTTATCATCTCGAGAACTAGCCTAATCTGTATCAGAATAACATTTCACTTTGAGATTACCACCTCCTTTGAACAACAAGCCTTTTTTTGGACATAACTTCAAGTACCTTAAAATCCTATCAACAACCTTCATATGGACAGTTTTAGGAGCATGCATGTACTGGCTCACCACACTAACAACATAGGTGATGTCAGACCTAGTCATAGACAAATATAGTAATTTTCCAACCAACCTTTGATACGTTCCCTTTTCCAGACTTGTAAGATCTTCCCCATTAGAACTAGTAAGATCATGATTTACTTCTATAGGAGTAGATGCTGGTCGACAACCCAACTTCTCTGTCTCCTTGAGTAAATCCAACACATACTTTCTCTGACACATAAATTCATTCTTGAGACCGAGCAACTTCAATACCAAGGAAGTACCTCAATAGTCCAAGATTTTTAATTTCAAATTTTAATGTTAACTTGGACTTAAGAGTTTGGATTTCAGCTTCGTCATCACCTGTAACTATCATATCATCAACATAAACTAAGAGAATGGTAGTTCTGTCCTATTTCTTTTTAACAAAAAGTGTATAATCAGCATTTCCTTGTTTAAAGTCAAACAATATCATGGCTTTGCAAAATCTATCAAACCATGCTCTAGGAAATTATTTAAGTCCATACAAAGCTTTTCTTAGCCTGCAAACTTTTCCTTTTGTTTCAATTCCAGGAGGTGGCAACATGTAGACTTCTTCATGAAGGTCGCCATTCAAAAAGATATTTTTAACATCTAGCTGAAATAGAGGTCAATCATATTGAGCAGCAAGAGAAAGAATTACTCTGATCGAATTTAACTTTGCAACTGGAGCGAAAGTCTCCAAGTAATTCACCCCATATGTTTGAGTAAATCGCTTGACAACAAGTCTGGCTTTATATCTGACCACTTTACCCTTTGAATTATACTTGATATCATAGACCCATTTAGAACCAACCAAGTTCTTCTCTTTTGGAGGATCAACTAATTCCCAAGTATCATTCCTGTTAAGAGCCTCTATCTCTTCATTCATTCCTTCCAGCCACCTAGAGTCCCTTACAACTTCATAATAAGAAAAGGTATAGCATGGTTTGATAACTATGAAGCAAAGGCATGATATGAAGAAGATAAACGAGAGTAAAAACGTGATTGGAAATAGGATGTTGAGTACATAACCTGACCTCCTTTTTAACAGCAATCGGAAGGTTCAGCTCATTCATATTTAATGACTGCTCCAAGGAATCAGGAGCCAGAGCATCTGATTCAGTTAGCCGGTCAGTAGTAGGTCCTTGCTTATGTCTTCGTCGCTTGTATGTGATAATTTCTTGTGAAGACTACGAGCCCAGTGATGGAGCATCTTTTCTATTTTCCATGACATCTAGTGGAATAGGAGATGAGACCACTTGAGGTACATAAGGAGACACAGAAGAGGTAATATTCTCTCTCTGAGGACGAGACTGAAAAGAATAATAGGATTCAGACTCAAAAAAGGTAATATCCTTCAAGACATATCTCGTCCTAGTAATAGGGTCAAAGTACTCGTAGCCTTTCTGGCAAGTGGAATATCCTAGGAAAACTCCCCGTATAGAACGAGAATCAAGTTTGGAGGACTTGAGACCAAGAACATGAATAAAATAGAGAGAGCTAAAAACTCGAGGTGTAAACGTGGTGTCAGGACGAAGAATAGTGAGAGGGCACCGGTACCCGAGACCTTTAGATGATAATCTATTAATGATATAGGCAGCGTCAAGAACAACATCAGCTCAAAAATATTTGGGTAAGTGGCGTTGAAATAATAGTGCACGGGTTGTTTCAAGGATATGACGATTCTTTCTTTCAGCCACTCCATTCTGTTGTGGTGTGTAGGGACAGGATGACTCATGAAGAATTCCTGAATCCTCAAGGAAAGTATTTAGAGACTGAGCAAAGTACTCACGGGCATTATCAGAACGTAAAGTCTTTACTCTTGTATGAAATTGAGTTTCTACCATACGACAAAAAGTTTGAATGAGTCGAGGAACTTCTTCCTTGTTTTTCATCAAATAAAGTCATGTACAGTGGGTGTAATCATCAATAAAAGAGAAAAAATATTGATAGTCATCCAAAGAAGTCACAGGAGAGGGCCCCCACACATCGAAATGAACAAGATCAAATGGAGAAGAACTTTTCTTTATAGACTCAGAAAATTGAGTTTTACAATGTTTTGATAACTGACAGACTTTACACAGAAGTGACTCAAAAGAAACTGAAGAGAAAAGACTAGGAAATAAAACTTTCAAAGACCTAAGGGATAAATGTCCCAATCGGGAAAACCATAAGAGGATTTCTTGATGTTTATTCTCCAAACACTGTGCTGTAGACTTCAGAGCAAATGTTGTTCTAAGTTGATAGTAATAAAGACCTACTTCACGGTCAGTCCCAATCGTTTGCTTGGTCTCAAGATCCTGGAAGACACACTGATCGGGAAAAAAGGTTACTGAGTAGTGAAGTTGTTTTGTAATGCTCCTAACAGAAAGTAAATTAAGAGAAATAGAAGGAACATGAAGGGCAGAGGATAGGATAAAATGATCTGCCAGTTGTATGGAACCTTTGCCAGCAACAATGACTTATATTCCATTTGCAATGGTCACTTTATCTTGCCCAGAGAACAAAGAGTAGGAAATGAAGGAGTTAGCGACATTTGTCATATGGTCCGTAGCTCCTGAGTCAATGACTCAGAGGCTATAAGAGCTTAAACCAGCAACACTCAATCCCAAGCCATGGATACCTGTGTGCGCTTGAGATGGAGTGGTAGAGGCAGAAGATGAAGCCTGAAGTCGCAAGAAAAGGTGCTGAAGGTTGACAATGTCAGTAGAGGATAACCCAACAGGAGAAGACATAGAGGAACCAGCAGTCTCCTCCTCCACTAATTTCTTGACAGTAACATTCCCACGACTAGGGGCCTTCTTGTCATCGTGTTTGAATTTGTCAGATTTCTTCTCCGGATATTTTTTCCAACAAAAATCTGAATCATGATTAATCCTCTTGCAGTGTCGACAAAATTTATCACCTTTTCCTTTAGTTCCCCTAGGCTTGGATTTGTTTGCAGACTGACAAGAGCAGAAGTCTCCCCAATTGGAATGCTGGTAGTAGAAATACCCCTGTTGCTCATGGTCCTTTTCCTGCTCTCCTCACTGAGAACTTTGTAGTAAACTTGTTCTAGAGAGGGAGTAGGATCAAGACTAAGAATTTGTCATTTTAAACTCTCAAACTCTGAATTAAACCCATCTAGAAACTTAATAATTTATCCTTCTCCAGAAGCTTTAGGTATCTCTGGTGATCATCAGTGGAAATCCAATTCTTCATCCTGTAATAGTCAAACTCATCCCACAACTCCTTCAGAGCAGCAAAATAATTGGTGACAGACATAGAGCCTTGGTCATGTTTAAAGATTTGACTACATAGCTGATAAGTACGCAGCATATTATGCTTGCATCCGTACATTTACTCCAGTGTTTTCCAAATGTCAAAAGCTGTTTTATTATGAAGAATGACTTGTTTGATGCCAGAACTGACGGAATTGAGTATCCAAGTCATCAATTGAATATTGTCACACTTCCAAATACGAAAGTTTGGGTCCTTTTCATCTGGTTTCACTTAGTATTACGAAGAACATCAAGTTTATCATGACCTTCAGCATAAAGTTCAACAGCAATTGCCCAAGATGCATAATTTGTCTCTGTCAATTTCTCCGAGGTTATCTAAAGACCGGATTCTCCAGTGCATTGTGAAAAACGGTTGTACCTGTCCAGAAAAAGCCATAGGATCTGCAGAAATATCAGAAGTTTCTCCAGAGGTGTCCGTCATAAAACAAGGTTGTGGCTACAAAGTTGCAAGCAGAGAAGGCGGCGTTAGGAAGATGTACAGTGATTAGAGAAAAGAGAGGAAGAAGCCTTGCGTGGCCTCGTGGGCTGGAAGCGCCTGACGATGAGAAGGAAAAGAGGAGATCGGGAGAGAAAGGGAGAAAAGAAGGGAAGTCGGCTTCGGATCAAAAGAAGAGGGTGGTTGTGGGCGGCAGCGTGGCAAAGGAGAGAAAAAATTAGGGTTTTGGAAAACCTTGCTCTGATACCATGTTGAAACTATCTACCACTAAAAGAAAACATGTACAAGGCTTATATAATCAGCATAACCCTAAGAACATAAGAGGAATAGACCTATCTATCCCTGCTTCTCACAACACACACTAATTATGTATGCTATGTTGAGTCATAAATAAATTTTTTTGTCAAATGTTGATAACATTTCCATATCTACTACAACCAACATCTTCTTTTGCCATTCCAAGCCTGAGATTTGGGTGGGTCTATTAGAGTATTTGCTAGCTTGCATGCTATCTTGCCTTTTTCTTAAGTTAGGAGATAAAAATGCCTTGCTTAGAGTGAGCCACTTCAATTCCAAGAAAATATTTCAACCTTTCAATACTTTTATTTCAAACTCTTTTACTAAAACTCACTTATAACTTATTTTGCTTATCATTATTTCTTGTCATTGTTATACCATCAACATAGACTAAGAGCATTGTGACTCCTCTTGAAGAACACTATTTAATAAACAATGTGTGATCTACTTGGCTTTGTCTATGCTCATGACAATTATGGCTCATAAATCTACCAAATCATGCTTGTGGTGATTGCTTAAGTCTATATAAGATTTTTTTTTTCAATTTACAATATGAGCATATAAATTATTGTCATATCCTAGTGTGACCTCCATATAAATTTTTATAGTTTTCCATGAAAAAAATGTATTTTTGACATAAAATTATTGTAACTCCCAACTATAATTAGCTACCAATGATAGCAGAATTATAACAAGATTCATTTTTGAAGTTGGAGCAAAAGTTTCTTGATATTCAATCTCATTAGTTTGAGTATGCCCATGACAATTATTGCTGTAAAATAATACAATGATCTTGTTTTATTACAAGAAATAAGTCCCTATTTATATACAAATATAGGGATCTATTCTAAAAGAATTATTATATAAAAAAATATATATTTATCCTTAAATATTCTAACACTTCCCTTCAAACTGAAAAATATAAATCATATGCACTCAGTTTGTTACATATGTAGTCAGTTCGAGGACCTGTCAGTGACTTAGTGAATATATCTGCTAGTTGATTATGTGAGTTAACAAAACTAGTAGATATTTCACTAGATATGATTTTCTCTCTGATAAAATGACAGTTGACTTCAATATACTTTGTCCTCTCATGAAAAACTGGTTCGAGGCAATATGCATGGCGGTTTGGTTGTCACATATAAGTGACATTTGTGTAACCTCTCCAAATCTTAGCTCTTGAAGTAACTGTTTGAGCCATATAAGCTCTTGACTGACTATGACCATAGTTTGATATTCTGTCTTTGTACTGGATCTTGCCACAACATTCTACTTTTTGCTTTTCCGAGAAATAAGGTTATCTCCGACAAATATACAAAATCTAGAAGTAGATCTCCTATCAATGAGAAATCTTGCTCAATCTGCATCAGAATACTCTACGGCTCGAGTATGTCCTTTGTCTCCGTACAAAAGATCCTTTCTTGGAGCGCCTCTGATATATCGGATAATGCGAGTGACAACATCCCAATGTTTCTTGCATGCAGAGTTGAGAAACTGACTTACTACACTTACTGCAAATGAGATATCTGGACGAGTAACAGTAAGGTAGCTTAGTCTCCTATTAATCGCCTGTATCGTTCAGGATCTGGAAGAGGCTCCCCTTGATTTGGCAAGAGCTTGACATTATGATCTATGGGGTTGTTAACTGTCTATGAATTTGTTGTGAGAAGTAGGGGTAGACATGTCTTTTTCTCTTATGATCTTAGGGTTATGCTGGCTATATAAACCCTGTACATGTTTTCTTTGATATTAAGATAATTTTAACATGGTATCTCGCGCTTCGTTGTTACTCGTGCTTTTTTCCCCTTGTCTCTCCTTGTTCGGCGTCGCAGAGGGACGCTGGCGAGCGTACTCTCCCGCCGACTGTAGCTCTTCTTCTCCTGTGATAAAAATAGAACTTCGCGAGGGGAAGAAATAGGGCTCACACGAGAGAAGCCCTGCTGGCGCTGCTTCTCCACCGTGACATCTTCTCCACCGTGACGCGCCTTCCCTTGAGCACGGCGGCCGGCTGCGTGGCTGAGCAAGGAAGTTTTTCCGACGCCTCTTCTTCTCCTTGCTGCTCGTGAACGCCATCGCCGACCGCAGTTTTCCTTCTTCATCGGTGTGTGGAGAACCGACTACAGGAGAAGACCGCGAGAAAGGATTCTCGCGATTAAGATTCGGCCGCCCGCGGTGACAGTGAGGAAGAAGCCACAGTCGTCGGCTTCTCTTGGCTGCTCCTTCCCTGTGTGTCGCCGGGTTTCTCTTTGGTGTTCACCAGCAGTAAAGGGAGAAGACCAGAGGGCTGCCGTCTTCCCTTTTACGCTGTCAAGACTGCTCCTTTGGTTTTTGTTTCTGCCTTCTGCCGGCTGAAGCTTGTTGTTCGCCGTCGTCGTCTTCGTCGTGCAACCCACTCAGTTATTCCTGCGCCGAAAGTCGCCTTTCTCAGCCCTACCTAGGCTGCACCTTTTGTTTAAAAAAAAAACTTCTGCTTAAAAAAAAAACCTTTGCTGTAAAAAAAAACCTTTGTTGGCTCGAGCCTCTTCTTTGCTTGGAACTTTGTAACCACAACTTTATTTTATGGCGGACACCTCTGGAGAAATTTTTGGTATTTCTGCAGATCCTATGAGTTCTTCTAGACAGGTACAACTTTTTTTCCCAATGCCAGGAAATGGAGGATCCAGTCTTCAGATAACCTCAGAGAAGTTGACAGAGACAAACTATGTATCTTGGGCAGTTGCTGTTGAACTTTATATTGAAGGCCATGATAAACTTGATGTCCTTCATGGTACTAAAGTGAAACCAGATGAAAAAGACCTAAACTTTCGTATTTGGAGGCGTGACAATATTCAGCTGATGACTTGGATACTTAATTCCGTCAGTTCTGGCATTAAACAGGTCATTCTTCATAACAAAACAACTTTTGACATGTGGAAGACACTGGAGCAAATGTACGGACATAAGCATGACATGCTGCGTACTTATCACCTAAGTAGTCAAATTTTTAAACTTGATTAAGGCTTTATGTCTGTCACCAATTATTTTACTGCTCTGAAGGGGCTGTGGGATGAGTTTGACTATTACAGGATGGAGGATTGGATTTCCACAGATGATCACCAGAGATATTTAAAGCTTCTAAAGAAGGACATAATTATTAAATTTTTAGATGGGCTTAATGCAGAGTTTGAGAGTTTAAAAGGACAAATTCTTAGTCTTGATCCTTCAAAGTGATCTTTGAAAAAGAGAGATTTTCATAGTGGAAAGGTGCTCGGTATGTGTGGATCCTTAGATTAGTCACCTCGTAGAGATGGATACCAAGTAAATCAACGGGTTAGCGATTGTGATCCTTTTTTTGCTTTTATTTTTGCTTTTGCTAACGATTTCGCAGGAAAGTTCAAAAAATCGCTATTCACCTCCTCTAGCGAACGCATCGATCTCAACACAAGCCTAGGGGAACTAAAGGAAGAGATGATAAATTTTATCGGCACTGCAAGAGGACTAATCATGATTCAGATTTTTGTTGGGAGAAATATTCGGAGAAGAAAC
>JAOBBC010000107.1:6189681-6199901 GCA_025388495.1 Curcuma longa
AGTTCCGATCCCTCATTTTCTACATCACAGAGTTATTCCATAACATATAAAACAAGAAATAAATAGTTTATCAACTATCTGATCTTGACTTTTGGGCTTCTAGTGAAATCCTAGGTCAGACCAACGCCTACTGTTCCCTTCCAGGGAACACGTTCTCACTTATTCCTCTCAGAAGAATTTACCTCTACTAACCCGGTCCTCTAGACCTAGTTGAACTTTTGCTCAATATCTGACCCTCGGCCTCTAAGATTTCCACCGCTAGACATCTAGTCCTCCAGACTTGCCTAAACTTCCTGCCTGGTGCTTTAATCGGCCAAGTCTTCATGCCCAATCTCTTGACCATGACTTTCTTGCCCAATCCTCCAAACTAGGACTTGCTTGTCTAATCCTCTAGACTAGTACTTCCTGTGTCAAGTCGCAACTAAAACTTCTCTGTGCTATCTGCACACTCAATTCAGCTCATTAGTAAACTTCACAAGCTTAACTCAAACCTTTGCCATTATCAAAAGTATGATTTGATTATGTGAAGTTTTCTCCATCGAATCTTTTCAACTTAACAAAATTTATAGCAAAGTTACAAAACAAATTCCCTTAAGAAGCCATAAGTATTCTCTTAAGATTGATGAAGGTTTGTCTTCTTTTGTGAGGGAACTTTTGTTGTTGCTGTTGAAGGCTCTGTAAATCCTGAGAATGAATCCAAGATACGTATACTCACTTTTCTTAATAAATTAGTTACTTCCATCATGATGATTGATGTACTCGAATTACATAAATGTTGCTCCAAGATATAATAAATTTATATTATTTTCAAAATGCACACTTGAAAATAATCCCGAATACTGTGAATTTGTTAAAACTTGATAACTTATATATTATTTTTACAATATAACAATCCTGAATACTTTGGATATGTTAAAACTTGATAACTTGTATATTATTTTTGCAATATAACAATAACCAAGCAACACTTTTAAAGTAAATAATTTTTGAAAGAAAAATTTCTTGTGAAGATTATGAATTGTTTATCCAGAATGAAATTTTATAGTGTTTGAATCATTCTCTATCATAGGACATGTATTTTGGATCATAATCATTCATTCAAATATCAAAATACACACAAAACAAAGACCACCATAAATAATCGTTGTATAATTGCATAACAATTATAATAAAAAGGAACACCATGACCAAACACAACTGAACTAACGCAAAACTTGGCTGGTTCCTTCCTGTCAAGTTCCCTCCATTCTAGTTCCTTCCATTCTTTTCCGTTCTAGTTTCTTTCCATTTTAATGGTGACGTTCCTTCCTTCCATTCTTTTCCATTTTTATGGAAATCACCGACAACAAAAGATCTTATATGTTTTTGGAATATTTATATCATTACATATGCATGATGACATCCCCAGTTTCCATCAATTCTATTTTCCTAAGAATATACAGAAGGTACAAAATTTAATGTATACTTGAATATCCAGTCTCAACAAAAGTATTCCGACTCCAACTTTCTAAAAACCAACTCCACCGCCGAAGGGTCTACATCAAAGCCAAAGTTTTCGCCAGCATAATTTACAAACAAGTATTCTTTTGAAGACAATGGTGCAGGAAGCAGATCATATATACAACGCAGATCCAAGCTCGAGGGAGTGATGCAATCATCTTTTCGCAGAGAATAGTAGACATCCGCCAGCAGAAGCCAAATAAGGTCTGAATCAATCCGAACAAGTGCTGATAATGCCCTAATAGAAGAATCTCTTAAACTTCCCATGCTATTGCAAGCTATTCCTACGATAATGCCACTAATCTTTTTGAGGACAGTTCGTAATGCAGAAGAAGCTCTATCATCTAAGCATATCATTGTAATCATGTCCAAGACTGCGGCTTGCACTTTTTGACTGGAGATTTCAGCCATTGGTTCCTCCAAGGGAGCAGTATCTCTGTAAGGAAGGAGTATTCTTTTCTCATCTGATGCCATTTGCTTCCTTCGAAATGGAAAAGACACAAGTAATTTCCATATAATATTCCCATCCTTGTGGAATCGGCGTATGAAAAAATCACCACCTCCTATTTGGACCCCTCTATAAAGCACTTGTAAGCATCTCTGGATGGTAGCCTGAAAAACATAAAAGAATATATAGTTTAGCTAGATGTAAGGATACCAAGTCTCTAGAAGTCCATTTTTACCAGTGGGTCAAAATTGACTACAGATGACAATTCATCTGTCCACAAGAAAAGCAAGTATGGTTTGAAGAAAACAATCACATGGATTTCAAGAACAAAATAGTGAGATCCTAGTCACATACCACTGAAACCTTATTCTTAAGGCAAAGAATCAGGTAAGGCCATATTTTGTTCATTGCCGGCAGCACTCTGTTTTCATCAGCCTCGACATCTTGAGAATCCATCCTATATTTCAGATCAGTTAGTGATAATAACTCAGTTGCTTCCACAATTGCTGCTTCAGTGTTTTTCTCATGCTTGTAAGCTTCCTCCACTTTTGCAAGAGATACAAAAACATCCTACGAAAGAAATTTTACTTAAAATCCATGTAAGAATACAAAACAATACCAATGGTAACTGATTTAAATTGGAATATTAGTCTGCCAAGCACTCCATCTTTGTTAGCACTATTATTTTTCTCATAAAAGTGCATATTTTAGTCAAAGGTCAAAAACACAACGTTATGCAAAATCTAAACAGAAATAGGCTATGATACATTTGCAGTAGTAGGGTTTCAAATTTCTATCACCTGTATCATGTGGAAGTGGAAAATATTTGCCATGCCAAAAGTAGTAAAACTCAAACATCTTATATTCCACACGAATTCTAATTGTTCATATGTGCCACTAATGGTTGAAATCAAGTTATTTTTTATTGTCAACAATAAACAAGATGTAATATTATCCTTGAATGCTCCAAGATACACATTATTCATGAAGTTATAGAAAGTGTTAGGTTGTGTTCCACCAAGTTGCTCTTATTGGTCGTGTTCAACCCAACTGCTTAAATAGCTTTAATATGTTTAGCAAAGAGTTTAAGATAGGTCTGGGTGTATGACTTGTATGTTCATGAAGTTTGTAGGAACTTTGTTAGATGCACATGAAGCTCATGGAGCTTGTGATGACTGATTTAACTTGATGGCTTAAGGTCTGTTGAAGATCAACGAAGGATGGTATGAGATATCCGAAGGACCATAGGATGAGCAAAAATTAAGTTGTGTCAGAAACTATGACAGTAATTGCACGTAGAGTAAGGACATAGAAAAGGATGACGTGTGGAACATGTCGAGGACTTGATGCATCCGAGAGACTAGGGACCTAACACAAGTACTCTTGGGTAAGTGTAATGTTATAATAACTTGGTAAAATATGAGAGTATACGAGAGAATGTGGAATCTTGGGTCTCTAGGGTGGATTCTTACTTAGGGATAAATGTCACCAAGAAAATAGGTTGTTCGGCATCATAGTCAATGATCTTATCTAGTTTAGTAGTAGACTAAAAAGGTTTGAGTTGACAAAAATGTTTTCCAATTGATTGGATTGTCATGAGATAACGATCTCATGATCAACGTTTCAATTGACTAACCAAGGAATTGAGTCAATTGGAATTAAACAAAATAGTTCGGTGAAACTTGTCCAAGCATGGATTGATTGAAGGCTACAAATAAAGGGTAAGGGGAGCTTGAAGCACAATAATAGATATCATTCTAAAAGCATCTGCACAACTACACCTTTCACTATCCATTGTTTTGTTATTTTATAGTATTTCATATTTAGAGCATAAGGTTTATACCTTTATTCACAACTATTAGTTTTTTCTATCTTTGTAAAAGAACAAAACATAAGGTTTATACCTTTATTCACAACTATTAGTTTCTATCTTTGTAAAAGAACAATTTTTGTACGAAATTCACCACCTCTAAAGGGTTTCATAGAAAGATAGTGAGTTTTTTTTAGGGGTGACTCACTTTGAGAGGTCATAAGGAACCAAGGTTCCAAACCACATAATTCCATAGTTAGCGCTTTGATTGTCTTGTTATATTTCATTACTATTTCCGTTGCACTTGTGCTTTTGGGCTTCCAAAGAATTCATAAGGAAAAAAACTTCAATTTTAGGTCAAGGGCTATCACTCCAACTCATCTA
Source organism: Curcuma longa (assembly GCA_025388495.1). Taxonomy (NCBI): domain Eukaryota; kingdom Viridiplantae; phylum Streptophyta; class Magnoliopsida; order Zingiberales; family Zingiberaceae; genus Curcuma; species Curcuma longa. The sequence goes on from JAOBBC010000107.1 coordinate 6,193,824, forward strand.
TGACCCCTCTAAGAAAGATCATAAAAGATCAATAAGCTAGCTCAAAATCCGAAAGAGTTGTGAAAGGATAGCACCGCTTTGTTCTTAATGTTGGTGGGAAACCCACTATTTTTCCATCCTTGGATGGATGATTGGTGTTTGGGGCAGTGTAGTTAATCTGAAAGAATAATAATTCATAATAGAAAAATCAGTTAAATTAGAAGACGCATGTATCCTGAAAGTGATTAAGAACCACATGTATGGGTGGCATTGGACAGGCATTCACTCCTATGATGTATAAAAGGAGGTCATATCTAGTCACTAGGAGACCTTGGATTTTGTGAAAGATAAGGTTTGAGTCAAACTACTACAGCTAGTAGCATGGCTTAAAATCTCGTATCATATTGGACAGCACGAGTGAAATATTTCGTTCTACTCGTCGACCGTGGCGCCAACACCAACATGCCATACAGTCATCACAGAGGCAACACGTGAGCCCCACGACCCCATAGAGGCCTCGCGCTAGCAGTGAGCAAGGAGTTTTTTTTTTCAATTTTAATTTTTTTCTAAATTTTTTTTAATGATTATTTTTTTCCCCCTCTTAATTCTTTCTCCTTCTTCCTCATCTATTTTTTTATTTATATGAAATTTTATTTTTAAATTTTTTTTCTTATTCCTTTTCTCCTTAATACATAGGAAAAAATTTTCTTCCATTGATTAAAATAAATTAAATGTGAATTTAATTTACATCTACTTGATATTAATAATTAAGTCTAGACTTTAATTAATTTTTATTCAATTTTAATTTTTAAAATATTAGTTTAACCTAATATAAGTATTTATAATAATCATATATTATAATATTATTTTTAATTAATATATTTTATATTTTAAAAAATATCGAAATCATATCTGCACGACACAATATCGAAAGTGTATTGTTCCGATCATAAACTATAACTCCGATATGGCTCAAAATTTTAAACTATGACTAGTAGACTTGTAGTCTAATACTTCTGGTTTGATAGTTCTGTTATATAAATTCACCATTACAGGTTTGGTAGTAACCATGAAAATAGAGCATCTAGACTTTGAATATCACTCCATATGACCTAAGAAATTTAATAAGTGGAAACATTTATGTAGAACAACAATCTTCGAAGAGCCTAAATTTCTTCATTATTGTAGATAGGATAACGATTCATGCAAGGAGCTATTCTCCGTGAGACCCAGTTAAACTATGGTATTGTAGGTATAAATGAAACAAAAGCTCGTAATGTATCCATTAATCAGCTGATAAAGATCACATTATGTATGCATGGAATTATAAATCAGCACACATGACATCCTTTGTACAGGGTAAACATAAAAATTGATAAGATCGGCTTTTTAAGTATGGGAATAATTTGTTTAGAGATTGCATTGATGTATTATACAAATACAATGTGCAGTGTTTTTTATTGATAAACTAAATGTTCAGTTGCATATTTGAAGCTCACACTGGACAAAGATCTGGATACGTGTTGTGTTCAAGTTGAAAAAGTTCTTTAACTAACACAACTGAACATGGCAGCTAGGTTCATCTCTCTTACAGGCCTAATAGTAGGTTAAAACTTTGGATCCTACTAAGAGCAGGCAATATATCCAGAAGTATTTGATGGATGTGATATGATGGCAAAGTTTTATTAACATCCATATCAATCTCAAATTAAGAATAGATTCAGTGGTAAGATACCAAGACAACTAACCAAGTATACCAACTTGTAGCACATGCCATTCACTAACAAATAAAAACAATTAGTAAACGTGACTCAAGTTGCATTTCCAATATTTGTGAATACCAGTATGGTAATTATTTTAGATCATGTCTAGTAGGTAGCTACTAGAAAGGCATATATCCAATCGTCTTTTTTTAAAATCTTATGTTCAGCAAAAACCCAATCTCGTCTGCTATCTCCACATACATTTTGCTCCCCTCTCTAGTGAAAGCACAACTATTATTGTTCGCCGCCACCGCAACCATTTGTCTTCTCTCTATAACATTGTTCCCCATTGATGGGCAGCTAAACCTGACCCCTTCAGTAGTCACCCAACATACAACCTTGTAGCTGCCACCACCTGGAGCAACCTCTTCCTTGGTCTGACTACCCCTATAGCCCTAACCTCTACTAGTCTGTAGTTGCCATTTTATGCCTACGATTGTCATCACAGATCCCTCTCCATAGCTATTCACACTTCCTGCATGCACCTCTTTCCATCCAACTAGCCATACATCGCAGTGCAGTTGCAGCTCTCCAATCTAGTTAGGAAGAAAGTGATCCACCTCCATATCAATTTGGTCCATTGTGTTAGGCACATGGTTTGAAATCTCATATCATACTGGGCTATCGTTCTAATAAATTATCAAAAGTAGATATTACTATCTTGTGAACCATGTCGATAAATATCATTTTATGTCAATATTCGACATCCCTTGGCATATTAAAACATGTGTAAATGAATTGAAATAATATTATTATTTTACTTTAGCTTATATTCATACAAGAAAATGCCAAAAGATAGAAACAAAGTTTGAACTTAAGTATACATATGTTGTCATTTTCTTTTTATGTATCTCCTTCCTTCTTCCACCTCTAATTTTCTCAGCATTGTCAATATATTCTTCTTTCCTTATTTAGTTTTGTTATAGTTGTATATCCGTTGATTACCTCTAAGATTTTCATTATTGTTGTATATATTCTGGTTTTAATTCTTCCTATATTAGACTCTAGGATTAAGGGATTTTATTCTTACTATAATTATTATTGTACTTCTTCCTATATTAGACCTTAGGATTAAGGGATTTAATAATTCTTGATGTCTATATATTGAAATTCTCTTAGTGAAATGAGATGGAAAAATATTTTAGAAATTCTCTTTTATTTCTTTGTCATGGAATCAGAGCCAAAACTCTGAGATCATTTCATCTTGTGTCTGGTTCCTTGTCTAGCTCCAAGTCTTAGTGTTTGTTCTTTTTTGTGTTCTTGTAGTCTATTTTCTTGGACCTAATCTCCTAATACTTGTTTCTGATTGAAACATGTCTTTGGAACGATCTGAACATTTTCTTGTTTGATTTAATGGCAAGAATCATTCTGCCTGGGCATCCCAATTTCATATCTTTGTCGAGGGAAAGAAAATATGGGGTCATATTGATGGAGCAGATCCTGCACCTAACAGGAAGAAGGAGAAGGAGAAATATGTGAAATCGGAGGTGAAGGATGCTCAGACTATGTCTTGGATCCTTGGAAGTGTGGAACCTTCCATACTTATCAATCTCAAGCCTTATAAGACTTCTAGAGAAATGTGGGATTACTTGAAGAAAATTTAAAACCAAGCAATATAGCACAAAGGTTTCAATTGGAACTCGAATTGGATCAGCTCAATCAAGGGAGTATGTCAATCCAAGAGTTTTATTCTTCCTTTGGAAAATTTTGGGCTAAGTATACCGAATTGTGTATGCAAGTGTACCTCCTGAAGGACTCATTGCTATCCAAAGTGTGCATGAGACTAGCAAATGTGACCAATTTTAATGAAGTTAAGGGGAGAGTTTGAAGTACTCAAGTCCAACTTAATGAACAGACAACCAGTTCCTTTATTGGATATTTGTGTAGGAGAGCTTCTTAGGGAAGTACACATACTGTCTTGGAACAAAAAGCTCAACATTCTACTTCAATTCTTGTTGCCTACACTGCTCATGGGAGGTTTAAAGGAGGCAGAGATATGACTAATGTCCAGTGCTATAGTTGCAGAAGATTCGAGCACATTGCCACTAATTATACTAACAAATTCACAATTATTGTAAGAAACCAAGACATATCATCAAAGATTGTTCCAGTCAGCTTCCAAAGAAATCTGAAACTGCCTACAATGTCTCAGTTAGTTCCTCAAATGCCCCTAGTCCTGGTTAGTCTTCTATTGCTCCTAAAATGGTCCAACAAATGATAGTTTTTGCCCTTTCTTCTTTAGGCCTTTTAGGTAACAAAAATTCTAATCCCGTGCCTTGATATTTTCATTCTGGTGCTTCCAATCACATAACCAACACTGCCTTACCTTAAAATAATGTTAAAAAAATATAAAAGAGAACTTCAGATTCATACTACTGACGGTAATTCCTTACCTATCACAGCCATTGGTGATATTTCAGTCTCTATAAATACTATTTTGTGTCTCCTAAGTTGTCCAGTAATCTTATATCTGTCAGTCAATTAGTTGACAACAATTGTTTGTTCAATTTTCAAATTTTGGTTGTCTTGTGCAGGATCAAGTGTCTAGGAAAATGATCGCGAAGGGACCTAAAGTGGGGCGTCTCTTTCCTTTGTTTCTAGCTCCCTCTCCGGTGTCAAATTATATTGCTTGTAATGATGTTCATTGTGATCAAGTGTGACATAGACGTTTAGGACACCCTAATTCTCATGTTCTTCGAGTCTTGCTTAAATCTGATTTACTTGGAAATAAAAATTCGACTTCTTTTAATAATGATATTGTTGATTACAAACCACTTCCTCTTCCTCTTCCTCTTCCATTGTATAAAAACCGCACCACCAAACCTTTTGAACTCATACATACTGATGAATAGGATGTTGCCCCTGTAATCTCTCATGAATATTACAAATACTTTGTTACATTTATCGATGATTTCACTCGCTTTAGTTGGGTATATTTTCTTCGGTCTAAAAGTGAGATTTTTTCTATGTTTAAAATCTTTCATGCTTTAGTCGAAACACAATTTTCTGCCAAAATCAAAATCTTGTAATCTGATTCAGGTGGTGAATATATGTTGAATGAATTTTAATTTTTTCTTCAAAGTCATGAGATTATATCCCAATATTTTTGTCCTTTCACTCCACAACAAACGGTGTGGCTGAAAGAAAGAATCATCATCTTCTTGATGTTATTCGCACTCTTCTAATTGAGTTTTGTATTCCTTCTCATTTTTAGTGTGAAGCTTTATCTATTGTTGTATATTTGATTAATAGATTACCATCTCCCAACTTGAACAATGATTCTCCCTACTTTCATTTGCTTGGGCATGCACTAAATTATTCCAATCTTTGTATTTTTCGATGCGTTTGTTTTGTTCACCTTCCTGCACATGAAAGAAATAAACTTACTGCCTAATCTATCAAGTGTGCTTTCTTAGGATATGTTGGAACCCACAAAGGATTTCTTTGTTATGATCCTCATGCCTGTCAAACTCATGTCTCTAGGAATGTTATTTTTTCAAAAATCAACCCTTTAGCACACAGTAGACCTAAAAATTCCCTTCTTTATCTGCTTTATCACATTTTCCTGAGTCACAAATACCAGTTCCAAGGTTTAAACTACACACTCGTCTTGCACATGATCCTCCAACGAGGTTCCTCCACATCTTCCTATGGCATCTGATCTTGTTTCCAATGATCCACCACCTCTTCAAAGAAGCTCTAGACCTCACAGACCTCCTGAAAGGTATGGTTTTTCAACCCCTATGGCTATATGTCTACTACTTTGTCTTCTATTTCCATTCCCACTTGTTATAAACATGCTATGGAACATGAGTGTTGGCAACAAGCAATGGAAGCAAAACTTCAAGCACTTGAGGAAAACCATACTTGGGACATTATTTCTTGTCCTCCAAATGTTAAGCCAATTGGTAGTGAGTGAGTCTATACTGTGAAACTCAAGTCTGATGGATTTTTAGATAGATACAAAGTTCGACTAGTTGCTCTTGGCAATAAACAAGAATATGGCCTTGACTATGAAGAAACATTCGCACCAATTGCTAAGATGACCACAGTGATAACCATTCTTGCTATTGCATCCTCTAAATCTTGACCTTTATATCAAATGGATATAAAAAATGTCTTCTTGAATGGGGATCTCAAGGAAGAGGTTTACATGAAACTTCCACCCGATATGTCAATGGAAGCTTCTCATGAAGTTTGCAAGCTAAGACGCTCTTTGTATGGGTTAAAGCAAGCACCTAGAGCCGGGTTTGAGAAGTTTCACAACACTCTTCTCCCCTTCTCTTTCACACAAAGCTAATATAATTCATCACTTTTCTTTCTCAAGACAACCACT
>JAOBBC010000107.1:6200001-6216388 GCA_025388495.1 Curcuma longa
ATGACAAAGGGTTGATCACGAAGTTTCAAAATATGTTGCATACATTTAAAATGAAAGATCTTAGACATCTTATATATTTTTTGGGACTGAAAGTTCACTATCGAGATCATGGTTTATTCTTAAATCAACATAAATATATCTAAGATCTTATTGAGCTAGCTAGTTTAAAGGATGCTACTACTATTGATACACCAATGGAGGTGAATGTGAAATACCGAAAAGATGAAGGCGAGCTTTTACCTAATTTTCTTTTATATAGGCAACTTGTTGGTAGTCTTATCTACCTAACAATCACAAGGTCTGATATCTCATATGTTTTCTATATAGTTAACAAATTTATGCAATCATCTCGGCATCTTCAACTTGTTGCAGTTCATCACATTATTCGATACTTAATTGGGGCATCTACTCGTGGGTTGTGTTTCCTACAAAATTTACTCTTCATTTGACTGCATATAGTGATGCAGATTGGGCTGACTGCCTAGATACTAGGAAGTCTACAATAGGCTGGTGCAAATTTCTTGGAGATGCCTTGATTTCATGGAAGTGTAAGAAGCAGGATTATATCTCTAAATCTTCCACGAGCCATGTCTACAGCTTGTTCTGAAATTGTATGGTGACGTGGTCTTTTTTCCGAACTTGGATTTCCTCCAACTAATCCTACTCCACTTCATGGTGATAATACTAGTGCTAATCAAATAGATCTAGTATATCATGAGCACACAAAGCACAAGCACATAGAGATGGACTATCATTACATTAGGGAGATCTTTATTCGAGGTGTTATCACTCTTCCTCATCTTACTATTAATCTTCAAATAGCTGATGTCTTTATGAAAGCTTTGAAAAGCCAATGACACAAGTTTCTCAGTAGCAAATTGATGCTGATAGACTTACCCACATCAATTTGAGGGGATGTCAATATATTCTTCTTTCCTTATTTAGTTTTATCATAATTGTATAACCCTTGATTACCTCTCTAAGATTTTCGTTATTGTTACATATATTTTTGTTGTAATTCTTCCTATATTAGACCCTAGGATTAAGGGATTTTATTCTTATTGTAATTATTGTTGTATTTCTTCCTATACTAACCCTAGGATTAAGGGATTTAACAATTCTTGATGTCTATATATTGTAATTCTCTTAGTGAAATGAGATAGAAAAACATTTCAGAAATTCTCTTTTATTTCTTTGTCAGGCATGATACATCAGAATGTCGGCACTATCTCGAAACAATATCATTCCATTTAAAGATCACAACTTAAACATGGTTTAAGATTTTAAACCTTTGTTGGGCAACCAACAACATCTTTTAGGTAGGGATCCTATCCCTTTTCCTTTGTATCAGGTGGATGCAAAGTAAATGGTAGTAGTTGTTACATAATGTAGCAATAAACTATCAATCCATGGCAAGATTAGTGGGTACTTGGTGATTAATGTAATGGTTTAAGTGTAACTGGTGAATGGGTGATTGAAGATTGAAGATAGGAACGTAGTGAACATAGTGATGCATTCTTATGGATGGCAACAATTGTATATACCAAAGGATATTGAATTGATTTGTTCATGTTGATAACAATGTGGTTATGTTGACATGATGAGTGGTTGTGTAGTGTATTATTGTGCATTTAATGTTGGGAGTCCTGAGGTTGTTTGTGAAGGAAGCCATTATACCAAATTAGAGGTGAATAAAAAAAATGAATGATTTGAGTTGAGACCAAGGAAATTAGTTGCGAGTAATGGTAGACCAAGTTAAGCTAAATGAGGAATTAAATTTGAGTGGACCAGTGTAGGCAATTGATTAGCTTTAACCAAGTATTGTGCTAGGTTTTATTTACGGGTATTGGATCTTACAAAGTACACTCACATAAGCATACTTCTACTTGTTTCACTCTAATCAAGCTTTTGAACACCACTTGCTTTTTAAATCAATTACATCATGCTTAAGCTTAATACAATTAGACTATATTACCGATTGTTATTTACTTGTTTGACTCATGATGTTATGGACTAGTTGTATTTCATGTTGTCTTGCATACAAAACTAGCATGCAATTATATAAGTTGATATACTATACTGTTACTTGTTTTGTAGCATCTTGAACATGTATGCTAGTGGAGTTAATTATCACATGACATGACTAGGACATGAAAATTACTCATGTTACACAGTTTAGCAAAGTAAACAATCATGTTGTGCTTACTAGGGGCATGGTAGAAATAAGAGGCGACATGATAGCATAACCTATTTCACCTTGCAAACTTCATGGACGCATCCTTTGGCTTAACAAATTATCTGTATATGGCCCTTGCAGTGGTACTTATGTGAACCTAAATCACAAGTTGTCTAACAGTTTTATCATCCTTAACAGTGCAGCACCAAGTGAGTCGCTAGATGCACATGATTAGGCTACCATAGTTACCCATGTTCTTTACTACAACTTTGAGAGTGCAAGGGTATGCCTACAGGTACCTACTCATGATTAAGGTCTAACATATAGGCAGTCATACGTTGTTTTTCAGTACATAGATATAAGAATGTTAATAATTATATGATTAGCTACATTGTGAATTAGCAAAGGTGCACATGTAGGCTTAACTAAGATACATAATTACATTCTCTTTCCTGATTTACGAGTTCATAGTGTGCTATCATACTAGTTGCATTTGTATTCAGTCTTTCATGTTGACTCCCCTTTCCTGCCTCCAAGATCATGAGAAGAGAATGCTTCAAGTCTGCATTTGATTCAAGGTAATCTCTGTGTATCAGACCCTATTCCAAGGATGCATCACATATTTGAGGATTTTGAATACCTGAATTCATTTTATATTGTTATTTATCTTTAGTGCCACATGACCGTACTAGAACTTTGTTATTTACATTTTATGTTACTATTTTGAAGTGCGTATAAGTTATATCAATATCTATAGATGGTTTTGTTTTCTCTTATCATGACAATTTACATGCAATAAATATGTAAGATTCTTGTAGTTAGTAACTATATTGGACAAGGATTGTATAGAATTTATCGCATCACAGAAAGAATGTTCCACACTAAGTGGCAAAGTGATTGCCACAGATATTCCAAGCTACTGAACATGAAGACCTCTAACATGCATGCACCATAGAACATCTATCTATATGGAAAAGAAGAGAATTGGGTAGTGCAAATTAATAGCTAGGGTAGCACATCAACTAGCAAGGACATGCTTGAACTGAATTTGAATAATCTCTATCAAAATTCTCAAGTACCTCAATAATGTCGAGTGCCACAAGACAAGCTAGTTCTTTTTGAGAAGAAACCAGTGGTGCTGCAACTTTTAAGCATGATCCAACAAGAGATCCAATTATTCTTCTGTAGCTTCTCATCTTAGCAAGTTTAGACGCCAGTTGCTCCCAGTACTCCATGTGGAGAGTAACATCATCCAAACTATTGGATGCCTTTTCTGATTACATCGCCATTCGAGTTAAAAGTCAACAAAGCACTAGTATCAGAATATGAACAAAAAATACATTGAAACCAGTGAAGAGAACCTTTGAAGACTACATAAAATGAATTAGCAAGCACATAAAAACAGTGAACACTAGAAGAATCACGATGATAGTGATTAAGGACAATATTGTCTGAGTGAGCAGAGGGAAAATAAAAATGGCTTCAACTTCAAGACCTCAAAAGTCATCACCCATTTCCAAGTTTCAATTTCAAACAAAAATTCAGAATTTCAAGTATCTAATCATCAGCAGGACGGAGTTATAAACTGTTAACTATTAGAGTAGACTACATGATTCATATCATAGTAAGTAATATCAAGCAATACAGATACAGATTGCCTAAGTTTGACTAGCATTAGCAAAGGACGGTTTAAAAAAAAAAAGAAATCAGCATCTTTTACATAGATTAAAGAAAAGTCTAGAAAAAATAAAAGATTTAATGAAATTAACTAGAAATTAGTTAGATTACAATATAAAAATATTGATCTCCATCAAAATTTTGCTGAAACTAAGTGAAATGAATGAATTTGACCTAAAATTTGGTCAAATTGAGATGGCATTAGAAAACTTGACAAGCCTTGCCTTTAATCCCAATTATTATTGGAGAACCCACACAGAGAATGCAATAAATTGCTTAGTCTTTCCATAGCTCAAGTTTCACCATTAGATGAATTATTTATTATAGACCAAGAGGTTGTGGATCAAGAGAGAATGCAATAATTTTCTATCAACAACAATATAAAGTTATCCTTCAACTAAAAAGTGATCCAAATAGGGATCTTCATAATCTCTATAAAATTAACTACTAAATAATAACACTTCATTAAAAATAAATTAACAATTTGATATTATTGAATAATCTAGACTAAAAATCTTTTTTTTTATTGGCACCACTATTTCTGTTAATAACTAATTTCATACTAAAAATCTTTTTTTATTGGTACCGCTATTTCTGTTAATAACTAATTTCATACTAATTGTTAGAATATTTAGGGATAAATATATTTTTTTACAGAATAATTCTCCTAGAATAGGTCCCTATATTTGTGTATAAATAGGACTTATTTCTTGTAATAAAACAAGATTATAGTATTATTTTATATGATATCAGAGCGAGATAATTAGGGTTCGGCATCGACCCTAAAACTCTAATCGCGCTTTTACTGTAGCTCCTCATCGCGATTTTGTTCCTATTCATCGCATCGTGCCGCCGCGTGTGCTCTGTTCTCCACGGCGAGTTTCTCCTCCACCGCCACCACGAGCGACGAGTTTCTCCTCCGCTGCCACCACGCGCGACGAGTCGCATGCCTCCATCTCTCAGATCGCGGCGTCTTCTCGTCGCATACCTCCAGATCAGGGGCGAGCACAACATCGCCTTCTTCCGCTCACTACCGCAGCCCGGCTTCGTCAGTTTCTACCGCGCATTGGAAACGGGAGAACGTCGATCTTCTCTACCTCGCCAACTGCTGGATCGTGTGAAGAGTGAAGGCAACTGTGCGCACGTCGCTTCTCCTCCACCGCGCGCTCACCGTCCGTAGGAGAGGATCGCAGTTCTCCTCTCCTCTCGCATCTGGTAAGGGATTTTACCAACCAGACGATCTCTTATCATCTGGTAAGGAAACAAGGGGAGTGTTCGCAACACGATCTCTTCTTGTTTTCGCCGGCGTTTTTCACTTCTTCCTTCGAAGGTCCCACCAAGATCTCTCGTTTTCACCGACGTTTTTCGCCCCTGTTCGGACCCCAAGCAATGTCTGTTCGAACCCCAAGACACTGCTTGGTTGGACTGTGGCTTTTGTCAGCAGCTGACCACTAGAGGAGGCTTGACTTCGTCTTCTATCCCTGGACCAGAAAGCAACGCCATTTTTCCTAGTAGAAGCCGGTTCCTCCTGTCCTACTGAGGAAGACAGAGCCCTAGCCGTGCCGCCATCGCCCTCTGCTATTTCTGCCCGTGCTGATTGTTTTAAAAAATTTTAAAATTATATAGTAGCTAATAAAGAGACCAAGAAAGCAATGAGTAAAGTTATAATGAAGCTTTCGAACGTTTGTACATCTATAGAAAATCTAAAACGCGAAAGAGGAAAACAAAACAAGGGATCGTAATCAAATAAGATGCATTAAAGATAAATCCAATAAAGGATCAAAAAATAAAGTAGTTGAAGAAATATTTTCATCAACTTTTTAACGAAGGTTTAAGTGGTCAACTTAGCTTCGAAAATTTTAATAGGTCAAAGGAATATAAATTTAAATTTTTATCATAAAATTCAAACGTCAGAAATAGTATAGGTATTAAATGGGATGAAAAATAAAAAACAATTCTTTCGACTGGTTAATATTTCAATAGAAATATAGAAGTGCTTAAAGATGCAGGGTGTTCAATCTCTTATGAAGTTGTTCGACCTAATATTGAAAACAAAAAGAACATCTGATCAGTGGAGGGTAAATACTCTAATCCTTGTATAAAAACAAAGGAGAATACAAAATTGTGCAAATTATAAAGGCATTAAATTAATGAGCCATCCTATATAACTTTGAAAAAAATGATAGAAAAAAGATTAAGGAAACCAAGATGATCGAAAATCTATTTGGATGCATACGTGTAAGGTCGATAATAGAAGCTATACATTTTCTCAAACAACTGATTGAATAGTATATGACAGAATCTCAATGCAAATTATGTATAGAATTATGGAGGAGAAAGGTGTTAGCACAAAATATATTGAATCAATTAAGGATATGTATAAGGATGTAATGGCAAGAGTGAAGACTCTAGACGGATTAATCGAAATATTTCCTATAAAGATAGGGTCAAGATTGAGCTCAAATTTCATATCTTTTATACTAGTCAAAAATAAACTCACTGAATACATCTAAGACACGTTACCATGGTCTATATTGTTTGCAGATTGCATTGTTTTAATCGATGAGACATGTGAAAAAGTATATACTAAATTCAAATCTTAACTAAAAACATTGAAAGTAAAAGGTTTTCAGCTTAGTAGAATAAAGATAAAATATATGAAATTTAACTTTAATAATATTAGATGTAGCAAAGCAATTGTTAAATAAAAGATGACAAGTTATTTATAACTGAGAGTTTTAAGTATCTTGGATTGTTATTGTAAAAAGATAGAGGGGTTAATAGAGATGTTTTATATAGGATTCAAACAACATGGCTACACAAGGTTATGCGAACTCATGTTGCTAGCCAAAATATGGCCTCCAACCACTTTGCAACCCAAAGATCACCTTTGTTGGTGCACACTCCGATAAAACTTACTAGAACTATCATAGCATATCTAAAAAATTTAATGACATTTATGAAAAGAGCAAACATTTTATTTTTCATATCAAACAGAGTGTTAGCTACAATAAATTATTTTAAATAAAAAAACCACTTAATCCCTCACAGTTTATGCTAGTCACCAAGTGAATAAAAACCCCTAAATAATCCTTGCTAAAAAAGTATAATTGCTACATATTGGAGAAATTGGTAAGCTAGATTCTCATGAAAAGGCTAAGAGTTTGAATAACGAGCTACATAACTCAAATATAGAAGCAAATAAGATAAGTTTCAAAAACTAGCAATGCACATGTAAGTGTAACATGAGATATCGTTAACATGAGCACACAACATGAATTTTTGAATTTAGTAAAGAGATATCATGAAGAACATAGTATCAAGATACATGAACAGTGGACGTTAGAATATTATCTTCTATGATCAGCATCTCACACTATTAATCTCGCCAATGGCAAACTTACAAGTGCTTGCAGGAGCCATGGCCAATATCCAAAAGCAAATAAGGTTAAGCACATCCCCAAGACATACACGAGTGGCCAACGGGGAAATTCTCACTACCTTAGAGTGGTGTACACACTTGCCATAATGTGCTATAAGTTTACTATGTCTTCCCAACAACAATGAACTCTGTCATTGCCAAGTATGACAACTTAGATACTAGACCATATACTATAAACAATCAATATTGATCGCCCACAATATTGGGATAAATAAGTTCATACAATGTCAACAAATAATGAAAAAGTCAAATTGGATTTCTATCTGAAGGATATCAAGTGATAAAACTAAATATATGATACAAGTTCTTCTCATGGACTATAGAATAATGACTGAGTGATTAAGTCTAGTATTGAATAGGGCCAATTATAATTAATTTATCACACTGATCAAGTTCATTAAGTAAAATCATAAAGCTACTTTGTGCTAAACCTAATACCAATGATAGATTAATGTTGAGTCCACTAGTCAACATTATATATTAAATCATTCCTTAGTATTATTAAATTATATATCGTACATACTAGTTATTAATGCTAATATATCTTGGGCTAAGTTTATTAATATAGTTGAATTTAGAAATTGTAGATATATCGTACATACTAGTGATCACGTTCAATCGACTGATTCTTCCAAACGACTTAGCCACAACCTTCCTTCAATGCTTCAATCTGATCCATCGATCCCATAAAATCCGGTTGTTCAATCGACTAATCCGCCTAATCAGTCGATTAAACCTCAAACCTTCCTTTACTGAGCGATCCGAGCTTATCCGATCATACTTTCCAAACTTGTTCGGTCGACGGATCATCCAAATCAGTCGATTAAACCTCCTGATCATTCGACTAAACCTCTATTTCCATTAGAGTTTGAACACAACCTAATGTGTGCTTTTCTCATGATCGATCGACCGAACCTTTCAGTCAACCGATACTGTTGTTCAATCGACCAAACCCTTTAGTCAACCCAAACTTTATTTTCCTGCAAAGTTAGCATAACAAGAATCCTACAAGATAGAGCTAGAACAGTTATATAGATGCATGAGTTATTCTGACAATTAGATTATCTAGTCTCGACTTAGAACTCCGAGTTAGTTTCTTAGTCAGACCATCGCCTAAGTGTTTTGTCCTAACTGGGGCACTTTAATCAAAAGTAGTAATAGAAAAAATTGTACTTTAATCGACCAAATACATTGGTCGAAGTTCACTCCTCCAAAACTTCTCATTATCTAAGGTTCACTCCCTTAGAATTTTCCACTTGCTTGGTTTTTACTCCTCCAAGACTTCTCACTACCTAAGGTTCACCTCCTTAGGATTTTCCTTTTGTTTGGAGTTCACTCCTCCAAGATTTCTCACTAGCTAAGATTCACTCTCTTAGGATTTTTCTTCTTATTTAGAGTGCACTCCTCCAAGGTTTATCACTACCTAAGGTTCACTCTCTTAGGATTTTTCCTCTTGCCAAGCATCTGGTCACCCTTGACCTGTCAAGACTTCTCCCTTGTTAGTCATCTAGTTAATCTTGACCTGACTAAACTTTCTCACTTGACTAGATCAACCTTGACCAGTCATGACTTCTTATTGACTTGGTCAACCTTGACCAAATCTCATTAAACATATTAACAAACAAACATCAAAATCCTGAAAGTCGATTGCACCAACATTTATCCATCAAGGACCAATTGATCACTTATTTAGGATACCCACAGACTTGACTAGATTAGGACAATGTTAAATTGATATTCTATTACTTGAAATAATTAAGGTTTGGCTATAAATCTAAGCAACCTCACTAACTATAACATTGCAACATGAGTCAATACCATATGTATCAAGGTTGGCCTAATTAATTATTAGATCAAAATAAGCAATAGAAGTTAATTCATGTACAAATTATTCTAATTAATTAGAAAATGACTTTGCCTAAATGCAAGGTTCATCACATTCGATAATTATTGAAATAAATCATTTAACATTTAATGAATCTATTAAAAACATAGCAAACCGACCCCACCTAGTATGATAAAGCTTGATTGTTGTACTACTAAAAACATAGTACTCCAGAAGGTTTTATTTATATGCACATAAGTTAAACTATAGTATAAGTTATACCATGTTAAAAGTGCTAAGCACATTTAAAATATTAACAAATCAAATTATTATATTAGCCTAATAATGTGGTTAATAGTTTTAAGTATTTAATTATGGAGGACTTCTAATTAACAAGTAACAACATACTCCAATTAATCCTATTAATGATGTCTCTAATTTATCTAATTATAGGTTAACTCTAGCATAATTATCCAATTAACATATTATAATATTTTATTACTAAACATATACTTTCACATAATTAATTTGATTACTCAAACCTATTAATTTATCTAACATATATAATTTATTTAATCAACAAATAATCATGATTTATCTTTTAATCAAATCATGATATTTTATATGTTCAGATTTATATCAAATACTTAATCTAATTAGTTGAAACTTTCAATTTATCTAACAATTATATAATTTATCTATTTAAATTACTCATTATTCTAATTAGTAATCTATTATGTTGATTGATGATGTCAAGATATAGCTCGGACCAAAGGGCATAACTTGACAAACCACGGAGCAGGGAGAAGGATGGGTAGTCGGGCGATTGTGGATCTAGCCAACGTATACACCACCACGAAAGAGGGTTAGAGGGTGCTAAGGAGGACCACGACAAAACCTCTCTGATGCTTAAGTCAGATGATGAAGGAGAGATTATAAAAAACTTGCAGCAAGGACTCTATTTCATCTTACCTCCTTCCATATTCCCACCATAGTTTTATAAGAGATGTCAAGGTAGTTTACCACTAGGAGTCCATCTTTCTTTGGAAGGTACCAGTGAATTTATTGCAGTTTACATAGATGACATATTGGTATTTTCCAGGTCGGAGAAGGAACACATCAAGCATTTGGAGATAATGCTAAATATTTGTGAGAAAAATGGGCTTGTCCTGTCCCCTACAAAATGTAAGCTGGCGGTACCAAGAATCGAATTTCTAGGTGCGGAAATAGGCGAAGGAAAATTACGCCTTCAATCTCATATCATAAAGAAGATAACGGAATTCAAGGACGAGCAACTCAAGGAGAAGAAAGGATTGTGTTCCTGGTTAGGCATCCTAAATTATGCTCGTACTTATATTCCCAATTTAAGTTCAAAGCTAGGACCTTTATATGAAAAGACTTCACCGCATGATGATAAGCGCATGAAGTCTTCTGATTAGGCCTTAGTAAAACAAATTAAGGCCCAGGTCCAAGAGCTTCCGGATCTTGAGATTCTTCCTGAGCAGGCCTATATAGTATTGGAAACGGACGGATCTATGATAGGCTAGGGTGGAATCTGTAAATGGAAAAAGACAAAGTTTGATTCAAGGTCCACTGAGAAAATTTGTGCATATGCACATGGCAAGTTTCCTGCAGTAAAATCAACAATTGATGCTGAGATATTCGCTGCTATGGAGACAATGAATGCCCTAAAAATACATTTTCTTGACAAGGAGATTACCCTACGTACAGACTGTCAAGCCATAATAAGTTTCCACAACAAATTAACAAGAAACAAGCCATCAAGAGTTAGATGGATTGCCTTCACCGATTTCATCATCGGAACGGGGGTAAAGGTTAATTTCGAACACATAGATGGTAAATTAAATTTATTTGCTGACACTTTGTCAAGGTTAATTATGGAACCCGAGAAGGTGGTCGTCCTTACTGAAGAAGAGGAGTCTACAGCTGTAACTCAACAGGAAGAGGCCTCAGCCTCCACCCAGTATCCTTTGCTGACAAGATATGAAGACCTTATTTGCGAATCTTCATAGAGAATATTTTCCAAGGAGGAACATGACAAGCGAGGAGATATGGCAAGCATAGAGGATCAAGCTTCAAGTCATGTTCTAGCAAGCATGCATGAGCTGGAATTGATTCTCTGCATGAAAGAAGTCGATTTTTCTCACAGAGCAAATGCAGAAGATGGAAGACAGAATCATTGGAAGACGCATCTACCAGCTGTAAAGGAAAGTCGACGTGACCTTTGGAACGTCGTGGAGTGTATGAAAAGAATAAGCACTGAAGTAAAGATGGTCTGCCCGTGAAGCTGGTGGTGAGCCCAAGGTGAGTAAGCAATGTAAATTATTGAGTCACTTTAATAATTGCAAAAGATTGAGCCCCGGGGAGCCGTCCTTTGCGAATATTATGAGCTGTAGGATAAGATGTGTGAGTTGTAAAGTCTTAAATTGGCCGACAAAGGTGAAAGATCAAAGGACGATGGGGCTAAAAGAGTGCACCCGCTTTGATTCTTGCACAACTTTGTTCGTCTATATAAGACTAGTGAGTGTTCAAGGTTCAAGCAGACTTGAGCAACACCAAGCCGCTTGTTCTAAAAGTAAGAGTCCTTGTGTCGAAGAGTCTGTCTGTGAGTCTGTGTGAAAATCTTGCTTGAGGGAGAATAAATTCTGAGCTTGTCTCAAGTTTAATTTTCATTTCCAAGTCTAAAGGATCGCTTACTTGGAAAGGTCGCCGAGACCGGGCGAAGCCTCCGAAGGCTTTGTCGGGACCGAGCAAAGCCTCTGGAGGGATCGTTGGGATCGGGCGAAGCCTCTGGAGGCGTCGTCGGTCCCAAGCAAAGCCTCCAGAGGCATCGTCGAGACCAAGCGAAGCCTTCGAAGGCTTTGTCGAGACTAGGCAAAGCTCCGGATGCGTCGTCGAGCCCAAGCAACACATCTAGAGACGTCGCCAAACCCGGGTGACACCTCCGAACACGTCGTCAGTCCCACGCAAGGCATTTGGAGGCGTTGTGGCGCCAATATCATTGTGCGAGTGTCGATCTGCGAGCGGAACGGGATGTTTCAACCGTATCAGGCGAAACGGCTCGAGATTTTAATCCATGAAAAGGTCTGTCTGGATTCTGACGAGTTCCACGACCTCTTTGGCTCCCGATCAGATGCCTTCATTGGGCATGGATTTGAGAATGTCATGAAGCAGTTCAAGGCTCCCCCCAAAGGGATTCCAAATAGCTTCTTAATACAAGGTCGTATAAGAGCTTCCTCGCGAAGTGTTCGATTCGAGCTCCTTACCTCCACATTTGCATGACCCCAACCTTAGGAAGTCTTAATGTAGTCTTCCCATCTAGGACCTCCTTCTTGTGTTTGTTTGTTGGGTGTACCATTGTTTGTTTGTTAAGTGTACCATTGACATTTGAAATTTTGCTAAGCGTGCTTATTGGTTACCACGTGACAATGCATAAGTGCTTTAGCTTTTCTTTCGACTCTCTACTTCTTGATTGATTGTTTGTTTGGTGAGAGTCAATTAAGTTAGGGTAGAGTGATAGCTTCATGACCTTGAAGGAGGAAGGGAATCCACAATAAGAACTCAAGGCTAGCTTCGAGCCAACTTTTGAGAAAAAGAGAGGTAACAAGCGTCCCAGACTTACTTCGACCATAAACAAGAGAGTCAAGTGACCCCTTCTATTAAAGGGATGAAGTTCAATCTCGGGGTAGCCTTGCAAAAACCCAAGAAAGTAGGGCAAAGTTGACCCCTTCATAAGTGGGATGGAGTTTGACTTGCCAAAGTCCAAGAAAGGAGCGATGAGTTGATCCCTTTGTAAAGGAGGATGGAGCTCAAGTCCGAGAGAGGATCGAGTCGATCGCTTTGAAAGACGCAATAGAGCTTGATCTCGAACCTGCCAAACTACGGGAGAGGAGGGCTGAGTCGACCCCTTAGTAAAGTGGATAAAGGACCCCTTCATAAGAGGGAATGGAGCTCGATCTTGGACCTACCAAAGTCTAGGAGAGGAGAGCCAAGTTGACCACTTCATAAGGGGGATGGAGCTCGATCCCAAACCTACCAAAGTCTAAGAGAGGAGGGACGACTTCACCCTTTCGTAAGGGGGATGGAGCTTGATCTTGGATCTATCAAAGTCCCATAAAGGAGCGTTGAGTTGATCCCTTCATAAGGGGGATCGAGCTTAAGTTTGCAAAATAAAAGAAGTTATATTAAAGCAAATTGGGAAGCAGGGCTTCCTTTACATCTAATAACACAACCTACCAACAAGAAAAGAGAAAACAAAAATACAACCTGCTAAGAAGAAAAGGGTAAATAGATTCTTATAATGCAACTGAAATCCTTGATAAGCTTGAAGATGGCAGGCGTTGCATGATTAGGACAGCCATCTTCCTTGCATATCCGCTAAGTAGTAGGCTTTCGAGCAAAGCCTCTTGATCACCTTAAACGACCATTCCTATTTGGGATCCAACTTCCCACCTTATCAACTGGTTGCGTATTTTTTCATACTAGATCCCCAACTTGAAACATGCCAAGAACCACTTGCTTATTGTTCGCCCCACATACTTTTCGCTTATAGGCTTCAATTCTGACCCTGGGTGTGTCTCAGCATTCGTCCACCAAGTCTAAGTGGACTCATCATTTTTCTCCATTAGCATTCTACACTGACCCGAGCCATTTCCATTCCGACATCCACCGACACTACCACCTCAATCTCATATACCAATTAGAAAGAAGTCTCCCTAGTAGCCGCCTTGGGTGTTGTGGGTAGGCCCACAGTATATTGGGTAGTTTGTCCAACCAACTTCCCTATACATGATCCAGTTTGTCTAGGAGTCCTCATACGATGTCTAGGTTTACAACGTCTACCTGGTCATTGCTTTGAGGATATACCAGTCTAGGTAAAGGTCTGCTATATTTCGAGCTCTTGACACCAGTCCTGGAGCTTTTTGCCTTAAATTGTCTCCCATTATTTGATACTATCATCCTTAGCACTTGGAACCTACAGACAATATTTCCAAATCACGTCCTCTATGATTAAAGCCAAAAGTTCAGTTTGCACCCTTGTAGAGTAGTTGACAACTACTCTGAGGAACTTTTATGAAGACCCCAATGGGAATGGCCCGATAATATCAACCCCCATTTGTCGAAGGGACAAGAGGATATGACCGCCTTTAGGAGCTCGACCAACAATGTTGACAACCGATGATGCTTCTAACAGCTAAGGCAGATTCTAACCAGCCATGATCTACCCTTTTCTACAATTGATAAAAAATACTTAGGTAGCAAAACCTTTCTAGCTCGTGCTCTTCCCCAAGATGGCTTCCACAACAATTTTCATGAATTTCCCACAATATGTACTCCGCTTCCGTGGACTCACACCTTAGAAGCAATCAAGCGAAAGCGGTCAAGCGAAAGACCTCTTGTACAAGATCCCATGGATTAAAGCGAAATAGGTGGTCCGCCTTTAGATAATTCGTGATTTACAACCCTTGGGTGGAAGCTCTCCCTTCTCCAGAAATATTATAATGTCGAACTGCTAATTTGGAGGGTCAAGCATGAGGAATCCCCATGTCATCTGCCAAGTTAATCTGTGTCCTAATCTTAACTTGCACTATTGTGTCCTGAGTTGTACAACTAGTAGAGATACTGGCCATCCTGGCCAGCTCGTCCGCCTTCCTATTCTCTTCTCAAGATATTTGCTTCAAAATGATCTCGCTGAATTCCCCTTTCACCCTCTCATAAGCCTTGTATATTTCCGTTTTAGGACTTATACGAACTATTTATCTGAAAGGCTAGTAGTTGAGAATCTAAGTGTTATATGACTCGGGTAGCCCCCATGTTCCGAGCGGCTCAAAGTCCAATAAGTAGGGACTCATACTCAATTTTGTTGCTAGTGGCCTAGAAGTTATGTTGCATAACTAGCTTTATCTCATCCCTGCTGGTGATACTAGGAGAATGTCGACTCCATTCCCCTCGCTAGTGGACGAACAACCAATCAATAAAGATCTTCTACGACTCCGCTTCCTCCATGCTAGCTGTCTTGGCTAGGAAATCGACTATAGCTAAGGCCTTGATCATTGTCAGTGGCTGGTATTGAATGTCATATTCACTGAGTTTTATAGTCTATTTGATTAGTCGATCGGACGCCTCCGAGTTAATATTCATCCTAAGGCACTATCGATTAGGACGACAATAGGGTGGGATAGGAAATATGACTTATAGTCGTCAAGCTATAATAATTAATGTCATAGTTAACTTCTCCAAATTAGTATAAGAGGTGGCTAATAGTAGATGGGTTTCTAGACTATGTCATCTCAGCAGTTCAAGACGAAGCTTACTGCCCCTTTCAAAGCCAGTAAGTACACCTATAGTGGTTCTCCCTCCATCGGTTTAGACAAGACAGGGAGGTTAGTCAAATATTCCTTGAGCTTGGAAAAGGCTTGATCGCAACACTCGTCCCAACTGAAGCAAACTGCCTTTCACAAACCTTTGAAGAAGGGCAAGCTTTGATCTACCAACCGAGAGATGAATCTTCACAAAGCAATGATGCAACCAACTAGCTTTTGCACTTCTTGAGTGTTTCTTGGAGCCTTCATATTCCGAATAACTTATACTTTGTTTAGATTAGCTTTAATAGCCCATTCTATCACCGTGTATCCTAGGAACTTTCCACTGTGAGCCCCAAAGGTGCATTTGCACAGATACAACTTCAGCTCGTACCCTCGAATTGTAGCGAATGTCTTCTCCAAGTCGAGGTCGATGACCTGAGCGGACTTCACAAGGATATCACCGCATACACCTCCACATTGCGCTCATCCTGCTAACTGAAAACTCGGTCCAGTAGTCGTTGGTCGGTCGCACCCCTTTCTTTTAGTCTAAATGGCAAGATCCTATAGCAAAAAATTTCGTCCGATGAGATGTAACCGACATTATCCTAGTCAACCTCGATCAGTGGTATTTGATGATGGTCTTAGACATGGTTTAAAATTCCAATCCAAGTCGGACGAAACAGATGAGATTTACCGTTCCACACGCTGTCCGGCACCGCATGCCACCGCGATCCCATAGTGACCTCCGCAAGTCTCTGTGAGAACACCCATAGATGGCGAGTGCATGATGCAGAAAGCATAAGGTTTTAATAAAATCTTATGTTAATAATTAACCTTAGGTTAATAATTTCAATTAACTCCTAGCTATAATAAGATAATCTAAACAGGCTTAATCAAAGACTAATAAAATTATCTCATTAATTTAATATATATATATATAT
>JAOBBC010000107.1:6409560-6421297 GCA_025388495.1 Curcuma longa
AAATTGATTAAACTTAATTAATTAACTACTCATTAATTATCTAACTTAACAAATTAGTTATTAAACTAATTAATCAATAAACTAATTAAAGCAATTAATTACTAATTATTAACTAATTAACAAATTATTAAACTGATTAATATGTAATTAAACTGACTAATATGTAATTAAATGGATTAATAATCCAATTAAACTAGATTAATTATCTTAATTAATCAAATATCATAACTAACCTTACTCTAACTAACCAATACAAAGATTAATAAACCTCTACTATTTACCGTAATAGTTGTTGGCGACCGACGACAAGTGTAGGTGGCAGCAGGGGTTCCCGATGGCAGCCGACGGTGCGGGAGTTGTGGTGCAGCCAAAGAAGAAAAACACACAGCGGTTGCGACAGTAGAGCGGCGAGAGCATCTTCTTCACACTAGCAGCAGGGCGGCAGCGGAGCGACGTCTCTCCTTTTGGAAGAATGGCATGGCGAAGACGGCGTCGGGCGATTAGGGAAAGGAGGCGCTGCTCTTCGACAGAGGATGGAGTTGGGGGCTGGAGCATGGGGTCGGGCGTCTTCTCCATGCGGCGGCGGCGTTGGGCAAAGGAGGGGATCGCGAGGGGAAACGGTGGCTAGGGTTTGCTCCGGTTCTATGCCTTTAAAGCTTGGAATTCACGAGATTTCCAGCGCCGAACGCGGGTGTGCAACGACGTCCGTGTCCATTCTGACAAATCCAGTGTTGGCGTCGCCGATCACGCAGATAGGGGAGGAGTTGCGCGGAACAGAAGAAGGATTAGTTGCGCGATTTTTAGTTTTAATGAGTGCACAGTAACCTTCAAATCGGGGTTAAAGTTTAGGCTAAACGGCTTAAAACTAGGGTTTATTACAGCAACTCGGATTTAAATCTTGATTCGCTTGGTTTACTAACCAAACGAACTCCAATTTTACCCAAACCAGTTTTGTTTATTTCATCTTCTCAAGACAAAAATTCTAATATATTCCGTTTTACCAAAACTCTCTTTCATCACTAACCAACCCAATTTGGTTCAATTGGGTTCAAAATTGATCCACTAAAATTTTCACATATTTTACATTTACTAACCTAATGGGTTTGGGCATTAATGATTTACATATTTAACTAAATTCTAACTCTAAGCTCACTAACCTAAATGACTTGGCTAATTTTTGGGGCTTCAACCTACTTAATTCGGCCCAATTAAAAACTCAGTCTTTAATTGGTTAATTCTAATCTTAAAATTTCTAGGATATTACATTCTCCCCCACTAACAAAATTTGGTTCCCAAATTTTTTATCTACGTACTATAGTGCCACAATACTATACTTTGAATGATTGATTCTTGTTCCGCTGTGCCTCTGCTCTAGTTATTGCATCAACGTGTCCGAACTCCATACTGGCTGGTTGGGTATCCGAAAGGGATACGGTCTGCCTCCGTTCTAGATGAAGCTAACTCTAAGTTGCTGACGCCAACTGATTAATATACTGATGTACAGAGTCATAATTAAATATCACCTAATAACACAACTACTATAATTTTTAGAAAATGAACGAGATACACAAGTTAGTCTTACTTACAATGCTTGGAGAGCTCATGCCATTGTCTGTCCCATCTCACACTTTGGATTGAGTAACCAACATACGATGAAAATTTTAAAAGAAATGACGATAAAAATACAACAACAAATCCCGAAAGATCAACCTCGCTCTGATACCATATAATTGTCACGCCCCGAGAGACGATCGTCAGAAAAATTCGGCAGTATCTCCCCTATAACAATTCAACTTTCCTAAGTACATATCCACATATAGGCCTACACGGTCATCTACAATCCAACATATGTAAATACAAGGCTAAACTACATAACTAAGGGCCCACACTGCCACAACAACACACACACAACTAAGTATCAACTACGAACACTATTACAACAACGAAAAACCGACTACGATTATACAAAAAAAAACTCAACGTATACCAAAATCTACAACAACGTAGCAGAAACACAATAATAACATTCACGATAAAATTCATATAACAGATACAACTTAACATCCAAATCTATACACGGTAAAACTACACAATCGAAGTCTTCCTCCAGCTGTGAGATGGGGGTAGTTCGGCAGAGCTTGAAACTTCAAGCAACTTCTCTATCTACTACCTGAGGAGACAAAAAACCCCAGGGTCTGGGTAGTGAGTATAAAAATACTCAGTAGGTACTAGAATAAAAGTGCACAACATAATACAGTATCAAAGGAATATAAGCATGGATATCAAAGGTATACAGTCTCAACAAATGATACATAATGAAAACGATTAATATACAACGAATAAATAACAGTTAACAGGAATTATGCAAATATAAACAATGCATGTAATGTCACACTGTGCAATAACCATATATCAAACAAGTGCAACAACCATAAATGCAGTAACTACCAACAACTACATGTGCACATGCAACATATGGCAATATGCATGGTCACTATCAGCTCGCCATCCCCAGACACCCGCACAATGAACTGGGACGCACGACAGGACAATTGCACACACTCCAACAACATATCACTACACGTGAGTGGGGAGCGGGGGAAATGTCATTGTCTACACTCAACATCCCCAGACACCCATACAATGAACTGGATGTACGACAGGAGTCACCCGCTCCAACAACAAACCAACTACATGCGAGGGGGAGCTAGGGGCAATATCCTAGGAGAGCTATCTAAATAGTTCTAGTCGCACCCACATAGTGCTATAATGCTCTCACTATACCACTATCATCAATGGCCTAGTGAGAGCCAACAACAACAACATATTATGATGCATGCTCAGTTCAACAGATAATTACTATATCTACCAACATATATTCAACATTTATCATGATAGGTTATCAAAGATTAACAACAATTAATGAGACTATATTGAGGATAAACAGATCATATAAGGTCAACGATAAGTGTCAAGCAACGAATTAAGACACAAATGTAATAAGAATAGTAGCAGGATAACTACGAAAAGAAGATCTGTGTTGACCAAGCACAGGAGTACCCACATGATTGACGGAATTGTCGCAATAAGAACCCTAATAAAATCCTTCGCATATAGCAGAATCAACAGATCACTGTCCTGTAATTAAAATAAACATTTTCTAAATATTATATTCACTTTTCAACAAAGTAAACCCTAGTCGATTCTAAGGTTAATCTAACTCAATTACTACTTAATTGATATGATCTAATTATTACTCTGATTAATAATTCAATTAATCCCAAATGAATTACATGATCATTAATCAATTACTAAACTGATTAATAATTAAGTATTACTTTACTTAAGTAAATTAATCAATTCTCAAATTCATTTACAGTTAACAGTTAAACAATTAATCTATTAATTATTAATTAGCCCATTAAGTCTTAAATGGATTAATAAGGTAACCACTTATCAAATTTGTCAATCAAAATAATTAACCATCTAATTAATTTTCATCAATTAATAAAATAATTAATAAACTTAACTAATTATCAATTATCTATTTGTTCAATTAAACAGATTAACCCTCAATATTAAATTGATTAAACTTAATTAATTAACTACTCATTAATTATCTAACTTAACAAATTAGTTATTAAACTAATTAATCAATAAACTAATTAAATCAATTAATTACTAATTATTAACTAATTAACAAATTATTAAACTGATTAATATGTAATTAAACTAGATTAATTAGCTTAATTAATCAAATATCATTTGTTTAATCAAACAAGCCTTAATTAATTAACTAACCTTACTCTAACTAACCAATACAAAGATTAATAAACCCTCTACTATTTACCGTAATAGTTGTTGGCAGCCGACGACAAGTGTAGGCGACGATAGGGGTTCTCGATGGCAGCCGACGATGAGGGAGTTGTGTCACGGCCAAAGAAGAAAAACACACGGCAGTTGCGGCAGCAAAGCAGCGGGAGCATCTTCTTCACACGAGCAGCAGGGCGCGCGGCAGCAGAGAGGCGTCTTTGCTTCTGGAAGAACGGCACGACGAAGATGGCGTCGGGCGATTAGGGAAAGGAGGCGCTGGTCTTCGATAGGGGATGGTGTCGGGGGCTGGAGCACGGGGAAACGACGGCTAGGGTTTTCTCCGGTTCTCTGCCTTTAAAGCTTGGAATTCATGAGATTTCTGGCACCGGACGTGGGCGTGCGACGGCGTCCGTGTCCGTTCTGACAAATTCAACGTTGGCGTCGCTGATCGCGTAGAACACGGGAGGAGTCACACGGAATAGAAGGAGTCGCACGATTTTTAGTTTTGATGAGGACTGCACATTAACCTTCAAATCGGGGTTAAAGTTTGGGCTAAACGACTTAAAACTAGGGTTTATTATAGCAACCCAGATTTAAATCTTGATTCGCTTGGTTTACTAACCAAACGAACTCCTATTTTACCCAAATCAGTTTTGTTTGTTTCGTCTTCTCAAGACGAAAATTCTAATATATTTCGTTTTGCCAAAACTCTCTTTCATCACGAACCAACCCAATTTGATTCAATTGGGTTCAAAACTGATCCACTAAAATTTTTGCATATTTTACATTTACTAACCTAATCAGTTTGGGCATTAATGATTTATGTATTTAACCAAATTCTAACTCCGAGCTCATTAACCTAAATGGCTTGGCTAATTTTTGGGGCTTCAACCTACTTAATTCAGTCTAATTAAAAACTCAGCCTTTAATTTGTTAATTCTAACCTAAAAATTTCTAGGATATTACAGTCAGCGTCCGATGATACTCGTGCGGAGAAAAGGCTATGTCGGCGGCGTTCGTGCCCTCGGCGAACGACGCGAACAGGGGAGGGAATGATTAGGGTTTTCCACTACTTTTGTGCTCCCTCAACGCTTGTCCTTTAAAGCCCCGAACTCCATGAGTTTTTCGGCATCGGACGCAGGCGTGCAATAGCGGCCGCGTCGGTTTCAATAGATTCGGGCGTCGGCATCGCGGGTCGCATGGAAGGGTAGGCGAGCGACATAAAATCACGAGGTTTTGAGAAGCTACAGTGATTTAAACCAGAATTTGAGATTGAGCTGAACCGAACCATGCGTAAACTGAACCAAACCGAATCAGAATCTAATGTTATACTGTAACAAATCAGTTCACTTTTGTTTTGCTTGGTTCAGTGACCAAACTAGCTCCGATTTGATCCAAATCAGTTTTGTTCAATTTGTCTTCGCAAGATGAATCTTTTAATCGCATCCGTTCTACTAAAATATCTTAAAATATGAATCAAACCAAGTTGATTCAATATTAAATCGTTTGGTTCATTAACCAAACGACCATTGATTGGAACGAAATCAATTTCGTTCGTTTCGTCTTCATAAAATGAATTTTATCATTTTGTCCTTTGTCCGGTCGACTCCCCCTTTCATACTTCTTATGAAATTGCAGCCAAGTACCATCTGAATACCTTCCCCTAAAGCCATCTCAAATGAATAAGTGAAGGGGATGCGAAACTTACTCTCAGCAATCTTCATATACCCACTTCTAAGCTTTAAATTTGCTGTCTGCTTGGAATTTACCCCGCTTATCATCAACCAGACTTTATTTTTTCGAACTGAGAATCCAATTCTTAAACTCATTTTAAGTCATTCAGAGAATTTATAATGTGTGTGATCCAATAAGTTTCCGGTTATGTTGGTCGTCCATAATTAACCAATAATTGTGGAATGATCATGAGTGACACCTAATAGTACATCATGACCCCCCAATTGATTAGAAAATGAACGATTGATTCCAGAATACTTCTAAACCCTTCAACAGCTATAATGAAATGTGTCTCATTCCTTTCACCGTTTTATACCCGTTTGGTTCAAGATATGGTCTATCTGTGTCAGTCCCCACTATCATGATTTGATAACTAAACACATACCCCATAATTCATTGTAGTCTTCCCCATTTCATATTCTTGAGTATGAAAATTATATCCGTTTATGAAATATGTTGGTCAAGTGTGTACCAAAACTTTTGGACCCAAAGAAAGATGAAATAAAAATTTCTGCTCAAGGTGAGCTTGATTATCATAAACCTAAAGTTAAATAAATATGTTTAAAAGTTTGCATATGTATAAATCATAGTATAATTTAGATTGACTACTTACATATGATTTAAACCACGGTGCAAATTCTTCATCGTAAAAGCGATCAAAGTCTTGTACCGATATTTCAGAATATAAGTGTTAAAAAATTCTTCAAAAAAATAATTATAACACAAAGAATTTACAACATAAGAATTTTAAAATTTATGAAATATGTACTAACTTGAAATATAATGTGACTTCGAGATAATTTAATAAAATATATGTCTAGGTTGCATGTCATTCTAGACTAGTTAAATATCTCTACTTACATTGTCTACTTGGTCGACCAAGATAGTTAAAAATTTAGAATGAGTTTAAATTTGGATCAATAAGGTCCTTATCATTTCTTCTTGGTCTCTGCCTTTTGCTTTTAATGTGAGACTCAAAATAATATGATGTAAAAGTTATTACTTCCTCTACAATGTATGCATAGACTTCAACATTTGCTTTATTTTTCACTTTTTTATTAAAATAATATAGAAATTAATTTATAATATAAGAAATTATATTAGATATCAAAAATATATAATAAAATTAGTAAATATCTATCCATTAATCAAAATTTAAAAATTTACCTTCTAAATAGATACATCCATCAAAAATGGACAAGACCTCCAACTTTGGCCTCATATGACAAATGAACCAAAAGATATTCCATGGAATCAAAAAGTAAAAGTGAAAATATCTTTTTTAAATTACACAAAATGATTGGAATATCTCTCTCCAAAGTCTTCATGTGAAAATGTCTTAAAACTGTTGAGCAAATATTATGAAGAAAAATATTTAACTCTGAAATTGTACCTCAAATAAAATTTGATAAAAGTTCCTTAAAAGCAATAGAAATAAGTCTTTCCATGAATATATGACAGTCATGACTTTTCAAATCAATCAATTTGCATTCCTTTAAATCAACACATCTTCCAATATTAGAGACATATAACCATCTGAAAATTTTAAAGATTTTAACTATTCAGAAAAAATATGTCTCTGATCCCTATTTAATGTATAAACTGCCTTTGACTTTGATCCCCTACTATTTTCATCGACATCAAGAGTGAGTCTTTTACAAAGTAGTCGCATATCTTTTCTTGCATTCAGATTATCTTTTATTTTTCCAATGATATCCATCACTGTATTTATCAGATTATCAAAAATATTCTTCTCAATATGTATTACATCTAGATTATGATAAATCAAATGATTGTACCAATACAGTAAATCCTAAAATTTACTCTATTTAGTCTATTTATGTGTACTTCCATATTCATAAGTTATACTATGTGGATCTTGATTAATAGATAGAAAGTTAAGGACTCTATACCAAATTTATTGACCTGTTAATCTCAATAGCGGAAGTGTTCTTTCAATTCTATTTTTAGTGAATTCTTCTTTATTACTCCTGAATTTATGATTTGATGGTAAAAATTAGCTATGACAATCAAAATAACTCAGTTTCCTTCCATATTTCAATCTGAATGATTTTGATCTCTCTATACATATTAGACATCCTAAAATTCTAACGGTACTTCATCCTGATAACATGTCATAAGTTGGAAAGTCATTTATCGTCCAAAGAAGTGCAACCTTCATTACAAATATTTAATTAGTATGAATATCATATGTAGAAAATCATCATCTCATAATTGTTTCAGCTCTGCAATCAGTGGTTGTATATAAACATCTATTAATTTCTTCAGATTTTATGGGACAGTATTTTCATACACATCTCAAGTGGAAGATTATACAGAGTTAATATAACTGGCCAACAAGAATAATTTCTTCCTGATTTACCAAATGGAGCAAATCTATCAGCACAGAGACCTAATCTTATGTTTCGTGTTTTCTTCACAAATTCAGGATATGTTCTATCAAAATTTTTCTACGCCTCTGCATCTGATGGATGACACATTAGACCCTCTTCTGTTTGATGATTTGCATACCAAGTCATGTGTTCAACAATGACTTCTGATGCATATAGTCTTTGTAACCTAGGAGTTAAAGGCAAATAAAATAACTGACTGTATGTTTTACATCGTTGTTGACTCCTATTGATTCTCTTGTACCTAACTTGATTACAAAATTTACACACATCTGCATCTTGATCTTCTCCCTAATATATCATACAACCATCTCTGCAAGTATCAATTCTTTCCACTGAAAATTTTAATTTTTTCATAAGTTTTTTCATACTGTAAAAATCATTAGGCATTATGTGATCACGCAATAATACCTCTCCAATAACTTGAATAAAATCATTAAAACATTCTTCAGACACATTATACTCTATCTTGAGATTCAATAGCCTTGCGGTGAGAGATAATTTAGCATGACTGTCACAACTAGCCCACACAGGTTCATCTGCAGCACTCAACATTTCTTGAAATTTGAAATATGCCTTATTATTCACATTTTCATGAACACTTTGTTCTTCTACCCCCTCCAATGGTGATGTATAAGTAGTAAACATTTGTTCCTCTGTTGGAGGACAACTAAAATTTGCAAAACTCGATTCAAGAAAGAAATTATGACCCCCTCCTTTAATTATCATCCTCTACTTTGTCAAACTGTAAAAATTTATCATTATGGCAATTTTTGCACGGACATCTTATCTTATCTCCATCCATAAACTCAATATTAGTAGAAGCAAAATCAAAAAATTATTCCAACTCAACAATAAACTCATCAGTTAAACCTCTACGTTCAGGATTATTTTTTTTATACACCCAACGCCTTTTTTTCTACATTTTTCCTATTTTTAATTTATTAACTTATTAAAGAAAACTATTATATATAAAAGCTATTACTACCTTATTAACAACCGTAACATAATTCAATCATGCTAAATTTTTATAACAATAAGTAAAATTATACCTAAAACAAATGAACAAAACTGAGTGTATCCAAATACTTGAAGCACATGTCAAAAATCAAAATGAGATCTACACAAATAATATTACGAAGTCATATTATCTGACAAAGACAATGAATATAATTATATTGAAAGCTAAATAGAATTATATTACGAAGTCATATTATCCATAAGTTATAAAATAATATTTATTTATTTATTTATTTATTTATTAGAATGGAACTCCAATCAAGAGAAACAAATTCAGGGTAAGCTTAACATGGAACACCATGATTTAATAAATGAAACATGGAACACTAATAAAGAGGAACATGTTCAAAATAAGCATAACATATATAGTAGATCATAACTTATAAAACACACATACTCATGCTACTCATGCTAGACAGAAAACTAATTAATCAAAAACTACATATCACAAAGAAATTAGAGTTGTGTGGTCGTGTGAGGAGTTTAGTACCAAATCAAACAGGTGGAATCAATTGAACATTATAACCTTATCAAATCATACACTAAATTCAACCTCATTGGTTCTATTCACAAAAATATGTGCAATCCTTTAACATCAAGAAATATTTCCATTACTATCTTCTAGAAGCCATAAGTTACTCAGCTTTTGAGTTCCTAACTTCAAATTTAAGTAAAAATTGATGTCGAAGTTCAAAATTTATCCTATTTTAGTCATTGGTGCTCTTTAACTCCTATTTCAGCCGACCACAAGTTACTCAGAAGTCGGCGACAGCCGACCAACGACCTAAGCCACGACCAGGGACCTAAGCGGCGCCCGGCAGTCGACCAGCGACCTAAGCAGCGTCGGCCAGCCAAATCGAGCGCCGACAACAAAAGAGAGGGGAAAACAAAGAGGGAGAAGAGTTTACCAAGTTGCACTGTCTCATAGCTCGTCGTCGTTGCTGGAAGTTGGATCGCGATCGACGAATGGGGGAAATCGGAGAGGAGAAAGGAGATCCGAAATTTAGGATTTAGGGAAAAGAAAAGTTGGAGAAAGCAAAGTCATGATCGAGGTGGGTTAAGTTAGGATTTTTTACGATAAATGAATATTCGTCGTCAATTTCATTGTCAAATTGATGATGAATCACAAATTCGTCACAAATTTTGGCTTGCGACGAATGATTGATTCATTGCCAACTTACTGAATAATTATTTTACAAATAACTGCATAATCTTTTGGAACGAAGATAATAAATTTACTGAATGTAGATTGTGTAATCATCCTTATCTAGACAGCGCAATTGTATATTAAGGAAAAAGAAGAATATAGCATGAAAAATTATGTATTATTTCTTATTAACTACTTACTAGACTTCAATATTTGTATACGTCTATTGCAATGACAAATCATATGAGATGACATAATGAGTACGTACATGAAAAAAATATATAATGTGTCATCATCTTAATTCTCGTTCATGTAAATATCTTGAAAAGCGACACGTACATTTGAATTATCACAAAAAATAAATTTTGAAGTCCTTTAAAATTCCTAGCTACCATTGACTCTTAGAATTCTGCATGCTAATTGCAGTCCAAGCACGCACGGCTTCTCCAAAAATCTTTTAATGGCCCATAAGATTCTTTGGTTAATTAACTTCTTAAGCAGTCCCCATGGCAAGTTACCATAAATACGTTAATAGAAGCTAAGTAATTTTAATATTGTTTTTAGATTTTGTCCGTTAATTTAGAATTGGTCAATTGACCTGGTTTATGTAAACCTCTATATATTGCATCGTTTAGGGATGCAACATAATCAACAAAGTTTATTTTCTTTGCATCTCTCTTTTGTTCTATTATGGTATCAGAGCGATACCCTAATTCCCGCTACCACCCTTCCTCCTAAACCCTCCTCTTCCCTCGATCCCGCTTCTCCCCTTCTCACTGTGGACGCGCCGCCCTCCTCTCCTCGTCCACGCGAGCAGTCGGCGCACCGCCCTCCTCTCCTCCTCCACGCGAGGCTCGCCGGACCGGAGAGCCGTCCTCCCAGCGGCAAACACGAGGCTCACTGTCTTCGACTTCTTCTCCCTGACGGCGGCGATCGACGCAGAGGAGGTGTGCGGAAGAGGAGCGCGATTTCAAGGGATTTGTTCCAGCAACTACATGGCGATCTTCTGCATCTGCTCTTCTTCAAGAAGCTTCAGTGCCTCTTTCTCCCGTTTTCCGGTGTTCTTTTGAGAACAAGAAGAAAGCTGACATCGGCTGCTTTGGCTTCAAAGGATCCTTTCCTTGATTTCTTGCCCTCTTTTTCAACTTCCTGTTGAAACTGCAAATATTGTTCCAGCAACTCCTTTCTACGCCGCCGCGAAGCAGAGCATATATATCTCAACAATTGCGGGCTTTCTCATCTGCTGTGGCGCCTTGATTGGATTATCAGTCAATTCCTCTCCCCAATTGCTTGGTGTGGAAGGAATCCACTTTTATTGGCTGTCAAAGCTAAGTCATTATCTACTTTATTCTCTTTCATACTTTTACAATGTCAGATAATTCTTCATCATCAACCGCCGATACAAATCTTCCAATGCATTCGTCTTCTTTGCCTCTAAATGTCATGGCGTATTTACCCATCAAACTCATCAATGACAATTATATGCTTTGGAAGATGCAGTTTCTTTCTCTATTACGAGTTCATGATTTACTTGACATCGTTGATGGTTCTTCTCCCAAGCCACAAGAAGCCGATGCAAATTATGCCAATTGGAACAAGAAGGATCAAATTA
>JAOBBC010000107.1:6465219-6481849 GCA_025388495.1 Curcuma longa
ACTAGTGTAATTCTATAGTCAAGACAGACTAAGACCAAATCACACTACAACTACTCCGATGGTTTGTCCAATCCATCTTGGTTGTGAACAATGTTTATAATCTATAAGGGACTGATAACATGGTCTTCTGTGTGTGACTCCGCACACCATGTTAATCTACAATATAGATTAATTGGACACTACAAAATATTGACCAAATGTGATTCTCATTTCAGAATATTTATTTACATAGCTAGGATTCTAGTATACATCCCAACAAGAGGATCAGACAGAAGTCTTATCAAGGATTAGTGCACTAGGTGCAAGTCCATGCAGTGTTGGAGGACCGGGAAGCATGGCCAAAATCCAAGCGAGTACGGTCAGGAAGACCAGAGGTTTGGTGAAGTCTAGGTGGTCAGGAGGACCGAGTTCTAGCAACAAGGATCATGGCTAAGCGAGAAGTTCAACAAGTCTAGAGGACTTGTTGGAAAAACTTCTCCCGAGTGGAGTGGGTAAGGGTGCATTTCTAGAGTGGAACAGTAAGCATCAAACTAATCCAAGATTTCAGTAGAAATCTGAAGTTAGACCCACAGAGTAAGGTTTAGGCTGACTTGCATGATTGTATGTTTGTCTTGCAAGAATCAGGAGCTGGAATCAAGATGAAAAAAAGCATAAGTGAAGTAAACAGAGGCAGTTGAACTAAGCTCGAGGTCAACTCAGGTCAAACCTGAGTCAACTTATTCCAGACGACCAAAACGGTTCCAAGCGACCAGAATGTTCTAAGCGACCAGAATGTTGAATCCAGGCGACTCGAGGTCGGATAAACGCAGCAGAAGTCAAAGTCTATCAAGACCCTCCACGTCAGCATGGAGTCAACCAGAATGGAGATTTCAGTCGACCGGAAGCGCCGAGTCAACTACAAAGATAATGGATCGGCGGTGTACGTAGAGTCACCCGAAACGAGATTCCAATCGACCAGAATGGGCTATAAAAGGAGGTGAACGTGCACAACCAGAGAACATCAAATACAAGCCCTCCTCTCCAACAAGTGGTGATTCTGAACGCAAACGGAGCCAGACTCTTGCAACAGGAGAAGATCCAGGAGGAGTGCACGATGCTCAGGACTTTTAAATCAGCTTTAAGTGTTTGGTTTAAGTTCTTACTTGTCTTACTTTGTTCTTATTATTGTTATTGTTATTTGGACTGTAAGACGGGTTTCTCCGCCTCCGAACGAACGTTCAAAAAGGAGACCACTAGTGGACGGACGCCTCCCATACATAAGCCTTGGATGTACTAACCTTGGTGGGTTAGGAACCAAGTAAAAATCCGCGTGTCCCTATTTTTGTTTCTAATATCCGCTACTTAGTTTTTTGTTAGAACGAACGAACCAAAAGCGATGACCGCGCTATTCACCCCCTCTAGCGCGTTACAAGATCCTACAATTTGGCACAAACATAAAGTAAGTATAATAGCAAAAAACCTTGCCTTTATTATAATTGGCTCTAGGGCTACTACTAACAATCTTCCACTAGCACTAGTGTCAATCACTGTAATATCTAATACTAGTGACCTAGTGTGACCATCATGCTTTCTCTGTGCCAAAGTCTTGGTCAAAGGATATGCGATGTTAGCATCTATCGATACTCTGCATATCTTCACATCTCCTCTATCGATGATCTCTCGAATGAGATGGAAGCGCCATAATATGTGTTTGGTCCGCTGATAAAAGTGAGGTTCCTTAGCTTGTGCAATAGCCTCATTGTTGTCACAATAGAAATCTATAGGGTCCACTATGCTAGGAACCACCCCAAATTCAGTGATGAACTTTTAGATTTAAACAACCTCTTTTGCTGCATCAGACGCAACAATATACTCGGCTTCTATTGTAGAATATGTGACTGTGTCCTGCTTCGAACTCTTTTAGCTCACAGCGTCACCATTCAGGCAAAACACATACCCTGACTGTGATATGAAATCATCCCTATTGGTTTGGAAGCCTACATCACTGTAACCTTTTACAGCTAGCTCCTCATCGCCTCTAAATATCAAAAAAATATTCTTTCATCCTTCATAAGTACTTAAGAATATTCTTGACCGCTATTCAGTGACTTTCACCTGGATCTGACTGGTATT
The DNA here is from genome assembly GCA_025388495.1 of Curcuma longa. NCBI lineage: Eukaryota > Viridiplantae > Streptophyta > Magnoliopsida > Zingiberales > Zingiberaceae > Curcuma > Curcuma longa. The sequence goes on from JAOBBC010000107.1 coordinate 6,467,332, forward strand.
TACTCGTCATGCTCAAGGCATACGAGATATCGGGGCGAGTACAAAGCATAACATACATGATAAATCCTATAGCAGATGCATAAGGGATCTGATCCATGCGGTCTCTTTCTTCCTTAGAAGAGGGGCATTGAGTCTTCGAAAGACTCACACCATATGATATTGGCAGGAATCCCTTTTTGAAATTCTGCATAGCAAAATGTTTAAGCACCTTATCGATATAGGTACTCTAACTTAGGCCAAGCAATCTCTTAGATCTATCTCTATAGATCTTGATGTCTAGAATATAGGTTGTTTTACCTAAGTCTTTCATTGAGAAACAATTCCCTAGCCATGTCTTCACAGGTAGTGATGGGATATCATTTTCAATTAGGAGTATGTCATCCACATACAAAATTAGAAAGATAACTGTGCTCCCACTAACCCTCTTGTAAACACAGGGTTCATCTTCATTCTTGATGAAACTAGATGTTTTGATAACATTATCGAATCGAAGATTCCAACTTCAAGAAGCTTGTTTCAGTCCATAGATGGGCCTTTGCAGCTTGCATACCTTTTTAGCATGCTTTGAATCTACAAAACCCTCAAGTTGTGTCATGTACACATCCTCGAGTAGGTTTCCATTCAGAAACACATAGTTTTGACATCCAGTTGCTAGATCTCATAATCATGATAAGCTGCAATAGCAAACATGATCCGAATAGACTTAAACATCGTAACTGGTGAAAAAGTTTCATCATAGTCAATATCATAAATTTGCTTGAAACCTTTAGCTACCAATTGCTCTTTATAGGTATGCTTAAAACCATCCATGTCAGTCTTTCTCTTAAAGACCCACTTACACCGAATGAGTTTGACCCCTTTAGGTGGATCAACTAAAGTCCATACTTGATTAGTGTACATGGATTCCTTTTCAGACCTCATGACCTCTAGCCATTTCTCAAAATCTGGATTCAACACAATTTCTTGATAAGATGTAGACTCGTTCAACTCAACAAGCATAACGTCATCATGATCAGATAAGAGAAATGAATATCTTTCAGGATGACGACGTATCCTATCAGACCTGCGAAGAGGTTGGTCTACTTGAACAATTTGTTATTCCACATCTTCTTGTGCAATAATCTCATCATCCACAATTCTTAATGGTGCCTGTTCAATTTCCATCGAGACCTCAGTGTTATCTACATCTTCTTCAAGATGGATTTTACTCTCACTAGTTCTTCTAGAAATGAACTCTCTTTCTAGAGAAATGTCATTTCCTATGACAAACACTTTGCCTTATATGGGATTATAAAAGTAGTATCCTTTTATTTCCTTAGGATATCCTACAAAGTAGCACTTGTCTGATTTGGGGCCTAGCTTATCTGAGACTTGACGTCGAACGTAAGCCTCACAACCCCAAATCTTCATAAAAGATATCTTGGAACTCTTCCTATTCCATATCGTATATGGTGTCTTTATGATGACTTTAGATGGAATATGGTTAAGTATGAAGACAGCCGTCTCTAGAGCGAATCCCCAGAAGGAAGTAGGTAGATCAGCATGATTCATCATCGATCGTACCTATCTAATAAAGTACGATTTCTCCACTCGGAGATACCATTCCACTATGGTGTTCCAGGTGGAGTGAATTAGGATATGATCTCATACTCTGTTAGATGTTCACGAAACTCTTAGCTAAGGTATTCATCACCTCAATCTGATCGAAACATCTTAATACTTTTGCTAAGTTGATTTTGTATTTTATTCTTGAATTTTTTGAACTTTTCAAAGGATTCTGACTTGTATTTCATAAGATACACACAGTCGTATCTACTGACATCATCAGTAAAAGTAATGAAGAACTGATAGCCTCCTTTAGCAATGACATTGAAAGAGCCACATACATCAGTATATATGAGTCCTAACAAGTCCGTCGCTCTTTCGCTATGTCCACTAAATGGAGTCTTAGTCATCTTGCCTATAAGACAAGATTCGCATGCTTCATATGATTCAAAATCAAATGAGTCCAGTAATCTATTCTTATGGAGCTGGGATATGCGACTCTCATTTATGTGACCTAAGCAACAATGTCAAATATATGTTTGGTTCAAATCATTTGATTTAAACCTTTTGGTATTTATGTAAATTGGATTGTCTAAGTCTAGAACATAGAGTCCATTTATAAGTAGTGCATTACAATAGAACATATCATTTAATATTAAAGAACAACATTTATCCTTTATGATAAACGAAAAATCTTTCTTATCTAAACAAGAAGTAGAGATTATGTTCTTTGTTAATGTAGATTAATAAAAGTACTCCTCTAGTTCTAAGACAAGCCCTATGGGCAAAGATAGGAAATATGTTCCTACAACTATAGCAGCAACTCTTGCGTCATTGCATACTCATAGGTCCACTTCATCCTTTGTCAATGCTCTAGTTCTTCGTAGGCCCTGCACATTAGTATAAATGTGAGACGCGTGATCGGTATCTAATACCATTGATGAAGAAATAGATAGATTGATTTCTATAACATATATACCTGAGGCAGAAGTCTCACTTCTTTTCATCTTAACTTCCTTCAGGTAAAGCTTACAGTTCCTCTTCCAATGTCCGGTCTCATCACAATGAAAGCAGGTTCCTTTCTTAGACACCCCACCTTTGGCCTTTGATGCAATAGAGTTGGCCTTGCCTTTAGCTTGAGTTTTACCCTTACCTTTGGACTTCTATTTACCTTTGCCTTTTATACCATTAGTATGTTACTAGTCTTGGTCTTCTTAAGATTAGGTTCAGCAGTTCTCAACATGTTGAGCATCTTAGGCAGAGACTTGTCAATTTCCTTTATGTTATAGTTCATGACAAATTGACTATACCCTTCCAGCAATGATTGCAGAATAAGGTCAGTGGTCAATTCTTGACCCAGTGGAAATCCTAATCTTTCAAGATTCTTGACATACCCAATTATCTTAAGTACGTGAGTTCCTTCTTGCATCTTGCATGCAAATAGAGCCTTAGATACCTCAAATCGCTCGTACCTAGCTTGCCCTTGATATAGTTGTTTCAGGTGCTTAACCAGATCATGTGCATCCACGTTCGCATGTTGCTTCTGAAGCTCAAAGTTCATGGTGGCAAGCATTAGGCATGATACATCCAATGCATCATCCTGATTCTTCTTGTAAGCATCTTTATCCGCACGAGTGGCGGTAGTGGTGAGTGTTTCAGGAAGAGGTTGCTCTAGATGTACAGTTTTCATTCTTGCCTGAGAACGATCCTCAAATTTCTGTACTAGTCTAGGAAATTAGCTCTGTTGAGCTTGTCCTTCTCAAGGACAGATTGCAGAGAGAGAGTATTTGACATGTTAGATGACATGGTGATCTACAATAGTAAAATACAGAAATAAGTATCATATCTAGATCATTTAATTAGACCATTAATTAAATGATGCTTCGACTGAATCATAGAGTTTTGGTAGAGGTTAGTCATGAATATAGGCAAACGCATTTTTGTCCACACTACTAGCTCCTAACCCAATAGTTACAAATTCATGTGGGATAAGATCCATATCATACCTCACCTTGAGTTAGCTTTGGTTAATCACCCAAGACTTAGTATGATTAGGTAGGCAATATTTTACCAATTACATCTTATACAACTCTTGAAAACAAAGGGTCAAGATCCACATTATACATCATCTTGAGTTAGCTTTGGTTAATCGTCCAAGACTTAGTATAATTGTTATCTTACCCAACATTCCCAACTTTTGGGATATGCTTCTAAATTTTTCTCAATCTAATTAAGGTAACTTAATTAAGTCTCACTCAAAGTTCGATAGCAGGGCATTATAAATTTTCTCTCGCACTCTACCAAAATAAGATGTGTCACTTTGCTTTGGCAAACCCAACACAAATGATCAAGATAGTAGTGAGTACCAAACTTTGATAGGCATATCGAGTTGACTTAATTAAGATAAATTTATTATCTAACATGCATCACATACATACATAGCATATATCAGCATATAAGCTTAAACGTGACATAGTTATGGTCCATATTCTACGATCTTCTTAAGCCAATGAGAAGATCGAATGGTCAACCTAGGGATAACATCTTCTCTAAGTGCATCCTTTGGTCATCATGTGTCATCGGCATCCTTCTTGTAACTTCATCCTCCAATGGACTTTCCACTCATTTTGTACATTACAAAATAATAATATTCAAGTTACATTTAAGTCTAAATCTATTTTACAACTAGAAAATAGAGAGAAAGGCACGACACGCAGACCATATTATGAATTACAATATGCACACACAATACAACTACAATCACATTGGGGTTAAGGGTCATAACCATGCACCATGACAATCAACACACAACAAATAGATCTAAGACATCAATATTATTATGTTTGCAAAAATTACTCATGTGCAGAAACATCACAGCGGCTCTTGCGGGGGGTGGTTCGGGGGCAGCTCCCCCGAAGCAAAATTTTATTTGCAACTCCTTGAATAAGTCGCTGCCCTTTGTTCATCAAAATGAACCAGAGACCCTCTTGTTTCGTTGATGTATCCTTGTGATAATATCACACAATCTGTTCACAACAAATTGTGAAAAATTTATCATAATTTGTTCTCAACAAAACGACACAATTTCGTGAATAGAACACCATATGCTACAAACTTTTGTCTAATGCAATCGGATTATAACACACTGTTATTAGATAAACATTTGCACATCTGTCAACATGACGATGCTATATCCTCTTAGTTTGATCAACAAAAATTTTTACATATAGACAAAATACTCATATAATTAGGCAACCCATAACAACAACATGTTCTACTTTTATATAACATATAAAAGAAAAAAAACTTATACGATCTTTCGTAAGTAGCTCTGATACCACTGTAGGGAATCCTATACGATAAATAAAAATTCACAACAGAAAAAAGATCCCTTGTGCGATCCATGTGAAAGAAAACTCATACAAGTTTTAGATCTACCAAATAAAATTCTATCTAATAGGGTATACCTTTGATGCGTACCCTTCACTTATCCTGCTCGTTCAAAGGTTATCGGATTTCTTGTACGTTCAAGTGTCCATGCCTCTATGCGTATCCACACTAACACTCCTTTGGAGAAAGTTGATTGTGCTAGCAACCTATCTTGTGAGGCTCGGCCAAGAAGAAGAGGATGAACATCCAACATGGCTTTTGAGAAGAAAAACTCTTTTTATATCCAAGCCATGAATACCAAAGGTTTTTAAGCTTTTGGTATTCTCTCATCAATGCATGATTAATCCAATTAATCATGCATGATAACTTTCAAACATGATAACTTCCTCTTCTTCAATGCATGATTAATCAACATTAATCATGCATGATGAATTAACTTTCATTCATCAACTTGGTTTAATTTGAGGCTAACTCAAATTTAACCAACTTGAGTCTAACTCAAGTCTTAGCCATCCAATGAGCTTAATTGTTCCTTTAGTCAAATTAAAATGAACCCATCTCCAAAATAGAATGTATTTTATATGTGATCCAATAGGGTCTTAAAACATTGACAATGTCTCTAAAATCTACTTTTGAAACATAAACAATGAGTGGCATCTAGCAATGCATCATTGCTACCCAAGTGACAAGAATGTCGAGATCCGACATAACCTTCGTGATTATGATAATGTATGATCATGTCCTTCTATCCTCGATATCTAGATTGATCAATGAGGCATAAACTATGTCATCCCCTTATAAATTTTTGTGTTTCTTGATCCCCAAGTAGACTCACTTAAGTAAATGAGTTCAATATGTCATATTGATTCATTTGAGCATGGTCATACATTTCGTGGTCTTATTCTATCAAGAGACTGCAAGATATCACTCCCGTTATATGGGAGGGATAAATCTCATCTACAATATTCACATCCCTTCGCATAATTTGTTACATACCTAGTGATCGCTTTTATAGTCCACCTTGTTACGGGTGACGTTTGATAACACCAAAGTACATAACTCCTTATATAGGGAACCGTAGTGACTTCAGATTTAATGACTATTCATACCAATAGTCACATAAGAAAGTTTATGACACTCATATAACCATCCATGCAACTTTCTCATAGCGGGTCAATTCAGTATACATTTTCTAATATATATCTGTGTCAACTCGATTTCCCATATCCATGACTTGTGATATCAAGTCATCCAGTTGACCTACATGCTAGTCTCAACGCATTAATATCGTCCCTGAATATTAATGTTTGACTAGAAATGATTAAGAGTAGTGTTCTCTACATCATCTCACTATCGATTCAAACAATCGATATGATGTAAATTAGAATTAGCTACCCAAGGACCTTATTATACTTAGTTATTTGGCACAAATATAAAGTAAGTATAATAACTAAAAACTTTACCTTTATTAATAATAGAATATGAAACAAAAGTCCCTAGTGAATCATCATATAATTGGCTCTAGAGCTACTACTAACAGGTTTAATGTATCCAAAGGATGAGTAACCTAACGAGAGATAATCTTCTGGGAAAAGAGAAGTTGCTAGATGAAACTTTTAAGTGAACAAATACTTATACATGAGAGCGGGTAGTTCTAAACTTAAGTGAATACTCAAACATTATGAGAATTATAGTCAACAATCCAATTGAATGAAGGTAGTCTTCAATTGATTAGTAGATGAGTCGATTAGGTAGTTGACTTAAGTCAATCAATCAATAAATTAAATATTTTTGTTCGTGACTAAGTCAATTGTCCAATTGATTGATGGCATGATCCAGTCAACTACTTTGTTAGCTAAAAAGCTAGAGATAGTCATTGATTTAACAAAACGAACATTGACAGTCAAATGATCTAAGAGTTATAAGAAAAAATGTTAACTTTCATCCCTCTTTGCATTTATGCAATTAAGGGTTTTGGTGAATTGAGCAAAAGGTTTAAGTTATGTATGTTGCTATATCTAACTTGTGTGTGAAGTTGTGATGGATCTATAAATTATGCAAGTTGACTTGACGAGGCCAAGACGTTTGATGGCTTGATGGCTCAAGGTCCATGGAGATTAAATAAGGATGACATATTCGAGGGATGGTAAAATGAGGTCCATAGTAATCAAAGAAGGACGATGCCAACATTTGACAGATCGTGGGATGAGGAGTATTAGAGCATGATAAAGTCATGGAGGTGAAGGTGAACTACATAAATGAAGGTGTGAAAGATGACATAAGGAGCTGAAGGCTAAGAGTATACGAGGGGCATAGCTTGTATAGAGAATGCAGGATCACTTCGACGCTAGAGGAGAGAGGTGAATAGCGTAATCATTTTTCATCTTTTCTTTTTCTATCAAAGTCGTTGGTAGCACAATAGAATAAAATAAAAAATATAAGAAAGAACACAATGTTTTAACATGGTTCGACAACCCCTTAGGGTTCCTACTCCACTTAGGTCTCAAATGTAAACACTAGTGATTTTCTTCTTTCTGAAAACCTTCCAAATATTGAGAAATCTCTTATAGTTTAGTAAGGTACAACCACAAACAAAATAAGAATAGTACAATAGTAACAACTAAAAACAAAGTCATAAGACCAAATCTGAAGCCTTGAGTGTTGTGACACTCCTCTTGGCTCTTCCTGGAATACACGAGTAGAACTTGAGCACTTTTATGAGCACGAGAATGATGAATGTCATTTTTAGTTGTTGAGAGAAGAGCTTGCCTGAGTCCCTTTTTATACAGCTCAATCGGCACTCCTCCAGTCGACTGGATGCTCCTCCAATCGACTAGACCTCCGCCAATTCAGCTACAAACTCTATCCTCTTCGAGCTAAGTTTTGACCCCTTCAGTCGACTGAACACTTTTTGGTCGCGTAGAGCTTGATCAGATTTGATCCGTGAACCGACTCATACAAACTTGATCACTCAGACTTTTGGTCAACTGGACTTCCTTCTAGGTGATCAGATCATGAGTTCAATGGCTCGAACCAGTTCCTAACTAATCCCGCCTAAGCCTTCATCTAGCTACTATTTCTTGCAAAATAAACAAGCAAACAACAAGCAAAATATGCAAGACTTAGTACTTGATTTACCTAACCTACTAAGTTTACTTTCTTTGCTATGTGTTTAGCTCCCAACTGAATCTCTTGGACTTAGCCTAGTTCGCAACAAGATTTTCCTAGTTCTCAACTAGGACTTCCACTACCCAGTTCCTAACTATGACTTCCACGTACTGCCTAGCCCCTCTAGGACTTCCACTGTCTATTTTCCAACTAGAACTTCTACCGCCTACCTAGGATTCACTCCCCTAGGATTTTTTTCCTTACTTGGAGTTCACTCCTCTAAGACTTCTTCCTCACTTCCAAGTATTTGGTTTTACTTGGACTTCTTACTCACTTTCAAATTTCAAGTCAACCTTGACTTGCTTGAACTCTACACTCAACTTGATCAACCGTGATCAAGTCATTTAGTCAAATCAAGTTATTTAATCACCCTTAACCAAATTCCCTTTAAATATATTGTTAAACCAAATCATCAAAATCCTGGAGATCGATTGCACCAACAAAGAAGACCATAATGCTTAAAGAGACTCCGCGAGAGATGTGGGTGGAGTGATCCTTATACAAAGAATAAGGATAGTAGCAACTTAAGCGGACTCGACCATAGATGTAGTGAAAGTCAAGGGAGTCAGTTAATTAGTAGATGAAAAATTCACACCCTAAGTATTTTAAGATTTTATGATTTAACTAGTTAACTCATGGTTGTAAACTAATCAATTAGTAGATGAAAAACTCAAAACCCCAAGTGTTTGTGATTTGCCTAGTCAACTAGCAATTGTGGACTAATCAACTAGTGGTTAAATATCCCAACTTGAGTCTATTTTGGGTATGGTGGAGTGGAGCATTATTCAATTGATGGATAACATTAATCGATTGATGATTCAAATCATTTAAAAAATAAACAAAAAATTTGTTAGTCAACTAAGATTCATTTGGCCAAGAACATAAGGTTTGCTAGTCAATTGAAGTAGTGAGCTCAATAACAATCAGTCAATTGGTGGTAGGTCCAGCAACTAATATTACAACGACTGATTCAAACAAAATAGAAGATGGAAGGAATAATGGCCAAATTCGGATAACTTTATGTAAATCAATTGATTGATGTTTAACGAACAATCAATTGATGGTCACCACATCAGCATAATGATAAGATTCAAGGAGAAGACTATGGAAAAAGCTCAGAGCTGCAAATGGAATAACTATCAACTACTATGCTCATACTCTACCTCCATGAAGCTATTATTGTATTATCTTTCTTCCTATTTATATCTCTTGTAATTATTGATTTTAAAGAAGTTTCTCCACCTCTAGTACTATTGAAAAGGAGAAAAGATATGTAGGCGCTACTATTGCTAGCTAACCCCCCCCCCCTCCCTCCCTCGGTGATTTATCCCCTTCTAGGAAGTGTGTAGCCGCCCTGGAGGGGCCACCCCTCCCTCCCTCGGTGATTTATCCCCTTCTAGGAAGTGTGTAGCCGCCCTGGAGGGGCCACCAAGGTGACGATTTCACCTTTTACTATCGAAAATGAGAAAAGATAGAAGTTCTCATAAGTGATCCATCTAACAGATTGTGGACTAGGAGTCTAAGTATTATTGAACCATGTTAAACAATCAGTGCACTTTGATTTGATTATTTTATATTTTTTGAATTAATTTCACTGTATATTTTTGTTTTAGAACATTAACATCACATCACCAGAAGTGTTATTCTCACACACACACCCCTCTACCACCACACCAACACAATTCAACAAAAAAAGTCAATGGTGGAAGTCAATCAACTAATGAGTAGCCATTGATAGATTGAAAACATTTACAATCAAGAGAACTCTCGATTGACGATGAATTCAATCAACTAATCAATGATAGAACAACAAAGTAGAAAGTGATTCAATATTTTTGAAGGCTATCAAAGGACTTTATAGAACATATGAAGCTTGACATTTAAGCTTATTGTTATTCATATTCTAAACTCTCCTTTTTATAATCAGAGCCTTAAACTTCTATCTTTCAATTGTTCATTTTGTAAAAAAAATATATACTAGATTTTTCCATCTCTAAATAGAGTCCCAAAAGGAGTAAAATTAGTGGACTTTTGAGAGTGACTCACTAATGAATCATAGGTCGTGAAATAAAAATGAAAGTTCTAAAACGCATTATATAGTGTGCTGTCATATATAGGTACATTTAATTGTTATCATTTCCAGTACGATAATATATTGCAATTGATCATGGCCAGCTATTAGCAAGAGCAGAAGCTAACTTCACATGTTAAACGTGATTTACACTCCCCTATAGCCATCTGACCATCAACTAAACGGTCCTAATAGAAAGTAAAAAAGGCACAACCAAGAAAAAAATAAAATACTTTAAAGGCAATGAACATAGACGTTTCAAGGTGTATTGTCCAAACAACGTGAAGAAAGAAATTCACATAAAATCAAGTAAATAAAAGAACAAGCGAAAATAAACCAAGAAGAAATTGAAGTGCTTATATTGTAATGGAATGGAATTGGACATTTCAAGATTAATTGTCCAAACACTAAGGAGGCATAGTGTTTTATTGCAACACGCATCTAACTTTTATTATTACTCAAATCACGGTGTAGAATCATTAGATAATTGAACATGTATTTTGATACATGATAAAGAATTTAAAATTAAACCCTTAAGATCTGATATATTGTTGTTGGATTTCCATATGCACATTTTAAAATTTATATTTATCTGAACATGCAGTGGAAGCATAACAAATTATTTTATTACTAATTACGCATAAAATCCACACGAAAATATACACGCATGCAAACATAATCATAAATAAAAAGTATAAACAAATTACACATGTTGAATAACACGAAGCGGAAATGACATCAACTAGCAACTTTGGAAAAGAATGCCTCTACTCGTATCCACACCGAGATCTTTCTAAAGATGACTTCTCTAAGTCACGTGTCATATCTCCATTTCAATACTAGTTGAAGGAAGGAGACGAATGATCTAAGATAGGGCCTACGGTCCAATTCAGTATCTAGTGGCTCAAAGCAACTCGATGATACGAATCAGATTGAACGGAAGTGATCACACCGCCGTTCGAAGGTCGGATGGTTCGTTGTCAACAAGGGACAGCGAACCTAATGGCGTGGGAGTTCCAACAACAATAATTTTCAGTCAGAACCTAGTCTTACAGAATCAATGATGTTTAATTTCATCAATTCAATGACTAAGAAATATTTAATACTTACATAATTACACATATAGAGATATCCAATAATTATGATCCAATCATAATTTCTCTCATGCTATACATTGTATTATGGACTTCAGTAATTGAGTTTAAGATCAAATCAAATACATAGAGAATGTACACTCAAATAGAAATTTTATTTATCCAATAAATAGTACATTATCTAAGGTGATTGTCTTAGGATACCTCTCAAATATAACATGTGTAAAGTGTGCAAATCACTTAATAGGAAAGTCCTAGTAAATCAGGAGGACCAGATACTAGGCAACAAAAAAGTTTTAGTGTATCAAATGGAACAGACGACAGGCAGAGATAGACCAGATGGGTTGACGAACCAGACATATGGTAGAACGGACTGGATGGATCAACAGGACTAGACATCACGTCAAAGGAAGCCCCAGTGCGTCAGAGGATCTGACATGAAGTAGATGAAGCCAAATAAGTTAGCTGGACTAGATGTTTAACACATAGGTAAGTCAGGTAAGTTCAGGAGATGTCCTTCTAAACAAAGGCTATAAGGAGTGTCTCAAACTTGAGTTGGGGTAGTCCTTTAGCTAGGCGATGATCCGACTATGAAGTCAATTCGGATTTCGAAGTCAAGATCAAATAGTTGTGTAACTATCATATATAGTACATGCATTACTATAATATGTTTTCTATTATGATAACTCTATTCTGTAGGAAAACCAAGTTCAGGTGATCAAAAGGTATGTTTAGTCGATTGGATGATTCGGGCGAAGGAAAAAAGAGAATTCATTCAATCAGAAAAGCTGAGTTGGCAGGCTATGCTGATGTGGTTGATTTCACTCAAAAAGATAATGTTATAGATGATGTGTCCAGATAAGTATTGTTCTGATGACATAGAAGTTGGCGTGTTAAGGGATAAGCCTCGAAGAGCTAACATGGCAACTTTAGGAAGTTGATGTAGCAAAGAGATAATGACACGAAGCTGACATGGCAAGGATCAAGAGACTGAATGGTAATTAGGAGACTAAAGATCTAGTCAACAGATGAACCTGTACGGGAAGCTGGCATGGACCAAGTTTAGTCAATAGGATCTAGTGATTGGTTGATCGAAAAACTAGATCTTGATCAATTTATCAAAAAGGATGAACAATGGATTGATCAACTGGATAGCTTGATCAGTCGACCGAAAAAGTACTATAAAAAGAGCTTCGAAGTGTTGGTGCAGGGAGCATCAGAATTGAACCTATATTTTGATGTTAGCAAAGGTATCAAGTTAAGTCTTATTTCTGCTCTGATAAATTAATTTAAGTGTGCAGGTAACACAACAAACAAGTCCTAACTAAGGCTAGGCAAGGAAGTCCTAGTTAGAGAGACTAGGTAGAAGTCTTAGCAGATCGAGTACATCAGGCAAGAAGCTTTGGGAGTTAAGGACACCAGACAAGAAGCCTTGGGAGTCGAGGACACCAGACAGAAGTCTAAATGGGGTCAAAGGCTGGATGTCTAATGGAAAGTCTCGAGGGTCAAGATCGAGCTAAGTAAAAGTCCAAATAGGTCAAGTGAACTAAGATTTGACACCAGGTAAACTCTCCCGAGTAGGTAGTAAGGATGCGGTCTCGAAAAGGGAGCAATAGGTGTCGGTCTAACTTGAGATTTCACGAGAGACCAAAAGTTAAGATCAGACAGTTGAAAAGTTGTTTGTTCTAACATTGTGACATAGGAAACAACAAATGGGAACTGGCTCGAAATAGCAAGATCCAGACACCTTGATAGCTCGAAATCCAACTGCTAGACACGTTAGATTCTAAGCGCCCAGAAGGGATCCAAGTGCCTGGGGAGGGATAAACTCGACGCGAATAGAGTCTCAGCTAGATGCAGCCACGTCAATAGTCCAGGCATCTGGAAGGAGCCCAAATGCCCAAAGGTGGATAACTCACTAACAAATCAGATCGAATAAATCTTGTTGGAGGCGCCAGAATGATCAATAAAAGTACCTTCGAACAACAGCCTGAAATAACACTTTTGACACTTCTGTTCTTCCAATTTTGTGGCAACATTTTGACGTCAAAATGCTACTATGCTCAAGCTTCAACGACGCAACAACAATGCGACACTGCTACGAGCTCAAACGAGTCTAGCATTTAGTAACGTGTAGTTAGTTGCATTCATACTCGTTCTTTCTATACTGATTTCTAAGGGTAGATAAGATTGTTACCGAACTCTATCTTTGTAAAAGAAATGAACCTTCTTCTCTTTTGAAAAGAATGCTAATAGTGATTTTCCAACGAAAACAGTCAACGTAACTATAGACCTTGCAGTAGTAACCAGAGACTATGAACTAAGTAAAAATAAGTATATTTATTTTATTTATTTCCACTGCACTATTTTGCTTTTGAACGATTTATAAAAGTTTACGAATCGCGCTATTCACCCTCCTCCCTTCTATCACCTTCTCGATCCAATAATTGATATCAGAACGGGATGTTCGAAATTGGTGCAATCACCAATCGAGCTTGAGGGGTTTTCATTCATTTTTATTTTTTTCATTTTCAATCAAAATTGGTGCAATTAACTCTTCTGATAATTTGTTTAGTTTTTCGAAATTGTTCGAAGTTAGTGCAACACCACTCTAGCAACTTTTTCCTTCAGGTATTTTATTTCTTCCACATTACTAATGCAAGATCAAGTTTTGGAATAATATTTTTTATTGTGTATGCAAGGTTATAAATGACACACCAAGAGGGTTACAGTACAGCTTGTCCCCCACTCTTCACCGGAGATTACTTCGATTATTGGAAGAGTCGCATGGAGTTCCACCTAAAGACTTAAGTGAAAATGTAGATCTCCATCTAGATGGGATTCATGCTACCTCCTACCAAACCAAACAAAAGACCAATGGGTTGTGAGAAATGGAACCCCATCATCAAAAAACAAGTAGAAGCTGACGCTAAAGCTACTCAAACTCTTCAATGTGGTTGATAGCTACCGCAAGTATACGGTCGTCGTCAAATAATAAAAAGATCGAATCCACAGGGACTATTGATAGTTATAGTGATGTCACAAGGCTAGTTATCTAGACTCTAAGGGAAGCAAATAGGTTGAGAATTGTGGATTGTGGATATGGTAGAGAGAGAGATTGGCTTGTGGATTAAGAGGATGAGATGAAAAGTCTAGGATTTCGATTTCACATTAATGTTAGGTAACGTCCCTAATCCATGTTTACTCCCTTACTCTCCATGTTTACCACCTTGTAGGGATTCTAACTAAG
>JAOBBC010000107.1:6505130-6516952 GCA_025388495.1 Curcuma longa
CTCTCATTATGTTTTAATTGTTAAATTTGCTAATTGTTCGAGGTTATTATTTATTCTACTTTCTTACTATGTTTAAATTAAGGTTTAAAATTTTAAATCATACCGAAATTTTAATTTATAACCAAAATGTTATGGTTTTGGTACCATATCGTGCCGTATTGAGACGGTTTTGATACTTTTTAAATATAAAATATATTAATTAATTTTTTATTAATATTTGATTATTATAGATGTTTATTTTTGAGTTAGATTTGATTATCTCGTGAAATATTTAATCCTTATTGAGTAAAAGTTGATTTAGGGTTAATCGAAGTTTATCAAGTAAACATAACACGAACAAGTAGGTTTAAATTGGATCAAGTTTGGATTTATTATGATTAATTCAAAATTAAATTAAATTAATATATAAAATAATTTAATTCATTAATAATAGCATATTTTATAAGATTAGAAATTATATTATAAAATCATTATTTTTTTAATCTTTTTCTAATAATCTATCTTCTTCATCTTTAAAATGGTTTTTTTTACAGTTTACCTTGTGGAAGCATGAAGGAAAAAAGTTAACCTTAGATGAATGGGAAAAAAATCATTTCTCTTATTGGCGAATGCAAAAAAATTAATAGAAGAAAATAATTTTTGATGGGAAAAATTAAAAATAAAAATAATACAAAATAAGGGAAAAATGGAAAAAAAGAAAGGAAATTTTAAAAATAGAAAAAAATTAGTTCATGTTGTATGACCATGCCAATCGATAGTGTTGTGTCGGTCGACAAGCCGAATGGTAATTCTACCCTTGTCGATCGGCATGGATCGACATTTAAAATCATAGGTTAAACACCCTAAGAGTTGGCAATTAGTTCATGTAGTATGACCATGGGGCTTTAATTACAAGAGATGAGTTTCCAAGCTCCTTAGTCTTGTGTTGGAAGTGGTTGATTGGCTCTCGGGGTATGGTTGAGTTCGTTACTACGGGGCAAACTTGTTGTAGTAGGCAAGTGTCAAATCTCGGCGATGTCGAGGCAATCCCCTCCTCCGTAGTGGCCAACTGCAGCTTTCCGATTTACTTCCTTACAGATCGTTGTGGGGCCGACCGTGTGGGGTCGTTGGGATGACGGATTCCACCTTTTGCTGCAGAAGTGGTTGATTGATTTTCTTAGAAATTCT
This sequence comes from Curcuma longa, assembly GCA_025388495.1. Taxonomy (NCBI): domain Eukaryota; kingdom Viridiplantae; phylum Streptophyta; class Magnoliopsida; order Zingiberales; family Zingiberaceae; genus Curcuma; species Curcuma longa. The sequence goes on from JAOBBC010000107.1 coordinate 6,506,298, forward strand.
AAACTAGCCTACTCACTAGTTATTAATATTGTTAGTTATGATCCTAATCCAATCATTTTTAGGTTAGTAGTCTTATTGTTAGACTATCTCAATTGGTGGAATTTGGTCTTGTCAGATTTTGGTAAGTAGTGTCTGCTTTAGGGTGTAATTTCCCACTTATAAGAAAGTACTTCACTTGGTGGTAGTATAATAAAAGGGAATCAAGAGTTATACCAACCGTTACTAACTTAGGATGACTAAGAAATTCAATAAATTTTTATATGTTATATATATATATATAGAGAGAGAGAGAGAGAAGGTCAAGATATGTGAGCAACTCTATGAAGTAGCTAAAATCGATAAATATCAAACGGTTGATTATGCTAGCAAATTGGATGTAAAGCAAATAAAAATATTTTAATTAAAAATTTTAATTTTATATTATTAATTTATTCAAAATCAAACCTTAAATTGTTTTCGTAAATAAAAAATAAATTAAAAATTTAAAATATTAAAAATATTTGAAATAATTTTAAAATTTTATAAATAATTTTAAAATTTTGTAAATAATTCTAAAATTTTTAATAAATTAAAAAATATATTATAAGTCAACTAGAAAACTAATGACCCTCTAACCAATCAACTATCTAGTCAACTGTACCAATTGACTTCACTTGGAATCAAAATATTTTATTCACCCAAAATCTACATCCAAGTTGACTATCATGCTCCAGTTGTCTAGAACAAAGATCGACCATTGCATATGTAATGTCATTTCATTTGGCTTAATAACTATCATCCCACTAAGTCAGGTCAACTATATGTATCCTCCTACGTTATTAAACTAAATCTCCTATTTATTTTTAAATTATACATGATAAACATATTTATTTAATAATAATTACTATATATATAAATAAAAAAGTATCGAAACCATATTGGTATGACACGATACGGTATTGAAACCGTATCATTCTAGTCTGGGACCGAAATCTTGGCACGGGTCGAGATTTTAAACTTTGCTTTCCACTAAAAAAATGAAAAAAATATTTACTTCTATCCAAGGTTTAAAATCTTGTTTTGAGTTAGGTATTGTTCTTGACTGGCGATAGTGGCATACGATATCAGGGTGTTTTGACATGCTGTGCCGAAGGCACTATAGAGAAGGAAGGGGAGAAAATGAAGAAGATAAGGAAGAGAAAGAAAGGGGAGACGAGGAGGGATAACACTTACCTACGGAAAATTCTATTTGATTACTTTGCTATGTTGTTTCATAAATGATGTCAGAGAATCTGAAGTAGTTCTGTTGTTCCACTCAAGTCAAAGTTGGAGTCGTTCTACCATCAGCTTGTCTGGCAATTGGTTGATAAACCTATATTTGTTGTGCTATGAGTTCAAACAATATTACCAAAACCCCCTATACACTAATATAGTATAGAAATGACTTGGATCGTCTCTCACAAGGAATGTAGTTAACAAGCGATAAATCTTAGGATCGAGTTTATTTGTAAATAGTTTTGGGATTGGATTTTAAATTGTAAATACCAAAGACAAATAACGGAAGACAACTTAATCTAACCTAAACTACGATTGTAATGAACTAAAGAGACACAAAACAATTAATAAATCAAAGAGCAATAATATTACCTAATCTAATCTAATGCTAATGGGGCAACATAAATCATTTCTTACTGACAGCATATATGGCAGCATAGATCCGACAACATATATCAAGCCTTAATTAACAACATATATGACAGGCAGCATATATCAATCCTTAATTAATATTATAGTTGTAAATATATTATAGTTGTAATTATATTATAGGTGATTCTCTGGCGGACGACATAAGGGAGAAAGGAGGCATCAGGCTAGAATGTTGGCTCTCCCTCTCCCACTCGAACGGCGACCGACACAGGGGACGCCATCACATTTAGGGTTTGCTTTGCTCGTGTGATCTCGCCGTCACGCGCGATCGATGTTTGCTCGTGAAAGGAGGAAGCGGTGGTTGCCCTCTTAGAGAAAGAAAGTCGAGAGATGGCTGACGCTCGAGGAAGCGGCGATGGAGGAGACAGAGTGCTTGTTCTCCCTTCACCGAGAAAAACCTAGAATCGGTAGCGTATTTCTCCTTTCTTCTCTCCCACGTAGCAGGCGAAGGAGGCGGGTCTGCCAGGGTTTCTCTGTTGTGGCCCGCGGAGCAGGGCCGTGTCGTGAATAGAGAAGAAGAGGAAGAGGAAGAGGAGAGCGTGACTAGGGTTTCGGTCCTTCCACCACCTCTCACCGCGACTGGTTGCACTCCTTTAAATCGCGCGGGATTGCGATTTTGTCCGTTCTCGTAGTGTTGGGCAGAGAACGAAAAAGAGTTTGCGGGCGAGCAGCGTGAACCGGCAGAAGAAAAACCCGTATTAGGGTTTGGGCTGAATCGAACCGGTTATTGTAGCAATCGAACTGGTTACTGTAACAATCCGGGTTCAAACTTGGTTCGCTTAGTTCAATAACTAAACGACTTCCGATTTAACCCAAACTAGTTTTGTTCAATTTGTCTTCGCAAGACGAATCTCCTTATCTCTTCTATTTTACCAAAACATCTTCCATCATAAAACAAACTAAGTTGGTTCAAAACCAAATTGTTTGGTTCAATAACCAAACAACCTTTGATTATAACGAAATCAATTTTATTCGTTTCGTCTTCATAAAACGAATTTCATCATTTGCCCTTTGTCCGATCCAATCAAATTTTATTTCTCTCGAATTGAGAATCAAATTCTCAAATTCGTTTTAAGTCCTTTAAAGAACTTGTAGTGCGTGTGACCCAATAAGTTCTCGGTTATGTTGGTTGTCCGTAATTAACCATTAATTGCGGAATGATCATGAGTGACACCTAGTTGTTCATCATGATCCCTAATTGATCGGAAAATCAACGATTGATTCCAGAATACTTCTAAACTCTTCAGCAGCTACAATGAGACGTGCTTCGTTCCTTTCATCGTCTTATACCTGCTTGGTTCAGGACATAGTCTATGTGTGTCAGTCCCCACTAGGCTGACTACGTCACACCTAGCCAAAGTTACTTTTTGTCATATGGATTCAAGTTATTTGTGCATGTGTCCAAGAGTACTGTACTCTTGATATGTAATACTTTGACCAAAGATTTTTAGTAACAATCCTAACAAGCGGCCGTAGGGTATATGCCTCCTTTTACAAAGAGTGGTGAATCCTCTGTGGGTTATTCAAACACCTTTGGGCACTTCGACTTATATCCCATCATCTTGGGTCCAAGATGATGTCTGCTTAAGATGTCAAAATATAAGCCTCTATACCAAAGTGACTTGAATACCGCAAGTCCAAGAAAACTCACACTTAAGCTGCAATGAGATCTTCGTTGACATATGAATAGAACCATATAAAATTTCAAGGTAGATCATTCCAATGAACTAGTTACCTTTAACTCGTATCCACGTTTAACTCTCAACATCCAATGTTTCCAGCCAGCGAGATCAGCTGCTTGGCTAACCAAGGAGTTTAAACGTGTTAGTCTCGACAGAATCAATGACGTCCGTGTCATTAATTCCTCGACTAGAGATAATTTTAATATATTCATAAATGCACATATAGAGATGCTCATTAGTTGTGATTCAATCAAATATTCTCTCATGCTTTGAATCGTATTGCGGATGTTCAGTAAATGAGTTTAAGATCCAATCAAACACATGGAGAATGCCCACTCAAATAGTGAATTTCTATTTATCCAATAAATAGTGTAACTGTAAGGCGATCGCCTTAGGACACTTCTCAAATATAACAGACTCCCACTTGGCCTAAGACCAATCGCTATGATATCCAATACCACGCGTCTTTATGTGTCGTCAAATTATTTTGAGATAGAGATTAAAGGATCCACAAGGTTCCTTTCAGTGACATTCTTCTCGATTTGTATTTCTCTTATACTAATGATCTTTCTGATCAATTGATTTTGCCAAAGCATATGTTCGGATCTATAGTGAGACTTAGGTTCCATCGCTTGCGCGATTGTTCTCTTGTTGTCACAGTAAGCAAGTAATGCTTCAACAATTATTGGAACTATTCTAAGTTCAGTAATAAATTTCTTGATCCAAATCGCATCGTTTGCTACTTCACAAGCTGCAATGGTATCTTATTTGAAACACTTCTAACTTATTACGTCATAATTTAAATTGAATATGTACCCAGACTATGACTTGGAGTTATCCTTGTCTGTCTGGTAGCTGACATCCATATACCCGAGTGTAACTATATCACCTTCTCCATGTACCAAGAACAAATCTTTATTTTCTCGCAAGTACTTAAGAATTGTCCTGATAACCGCTCAATAATCCATTTCTGGATCTGATTAGTATCTGCTCGTGACACTCAGAGCACATGATACATAGGATCTCGTACACATCATAGCATACATGATAGATTCTATTGCCGAAGCATAAGGAATCTTACTGTAAATCCTCTCGTCTTTTGTCCGTGGACACGTAGAATTTGAAAGGTGTAACGTTTCTTGGATTCAAGCATGCTAAACTGCTTTTAGCACCTTGTATATCTATGTAGACTACGAAAGACCAAATAAACTTTTTGATCTATCTCTATTCGAGAATATGGGTCGCTTCTCTCATATCTTTCATGGAGAATATTTGACCAACCCTAGTTTGACTGACTGTAGAATAGACACATTATTTCCTATCATTAATATGTCACCAACATATAATGCCAGGAATCCAATTGCACTCCTAACCTCTTTATACACAAAAAATTCGTCAGATTTTGTGAGAAATCAAACTCTTTGATTGCCTCATCAAAATGGATATTCTACTACGTTACAAACTTGGTTTTAATGAAATCTATTTTCGACTTCATGGTTGTTAACCATTTATCTCTTTCTGAACTTTTCAAAATTCTTCATAATTAGTAGGTTACTCACCCTTAATGAGTAACACGACATTCGATTCACTTACGAGAAATTTATATTTCTCTGGAATATTGTGCCCTACTGGATTTATGAAGAGGTTGTGTTTTAATAGGTTCAGCCGATAGCTCATCACTATGAGTAATCGGTTGTGGTTCTTGAATAAGTATCTCATTAATTTCTATTCGAGTCTCTTGAACTTCACTAAGTTTAACTTTACTTCTACTATTTCTTGCAAGAGAAACTCCTATAGAATACAGTAGGTTGTGAAACAAACACTTTTGTTCCATGGAAGAATAGAATTGGTAACCCCTCGTTTCCTTAGGGTATCCAATAAATAAACATTTATCAGATTTGGCTTCCAACTTATCTGATACAATCCTCTTCACGTAAACAGGACAATCTCATATCTTCAAGTAAGATAAGTGAAGTTTTATTATTCCATATCTCATATGGAGTAGTAGAGACCACCTTGGTTGAGACTCTGTTTAACAAGCAAACAGTTGTCTCAAGTGCGTTGCCTAAAATATTCTGGAAAGATTTGCATGATTTATCATTAACCTTACCATGTCCACAAGGTTCGGTTTCACCACTCAGATACACCGTTACGCTCGGGTGTATACGGCGGAGTCCAGTGAGATAATGGCCCATTGTCTCTAGGATAATCTTGAAACTCTTGACTTAAGTATTCACCACCTCGATCGAACCAAAGTGTTCTAATACTCTTGTCAAACTGTTTCTCTACTTCAATTTCTGAATTCTTTGAATTTTTTCAAAGGCCTCAGATTTATATTTCAATAAATGCATATACCTAAATCGTGAATAATCATCGATAAAGATAATGAAGTAGTTATAACCTCCTCGTGTTTGAGTTGAAATTAGACCAGATACATCGATATGTATAAGGTCAAGCAACTCTTTTACTAGTTTACCCTTTCCGGTAAAAGGTAACTTAATCATCTTGCTTTTAAAGCATGATTCGCATGTATCAAATGAATGTAATTCAAATGATTTCAAATTGTCAACTCTTTGGAGTTTGATCATACGTTTCTTGCTTATATGATCAAGATGATAATACTGCAAGTAGGAGATTAATTGATTATATTTTCGAGCACGTTTGTTGTTTGTTTCGATATTGAATGCCTCATCTAATATGTAGATATTATTACTTAACGTTTCGATCCCATAAAGAACTCCATTCAAAATTAGGTAACAGTAATTATTACTAAAATCAAATACAACCCTTTTTTATTTAAATAAGAAATAGAAACGGTATTCTTTAATAGTAATATTTTCCAACTCTAAGACGAGTCTTTTACTGTTCCTTAGGCTCTATATGTTATCACATATATAAGAGTTGCATTCAGTATCCAATACCCGAGTGGACGAGGAAATAGTATGACATTCATTTACAAAAATACATAAGTGAATAAGGCATCACATGCCTACTCTCTCTTAATGGACTCAAGATAAAACTTGCAATTTCGGATTTGAGAATAATTCTCAAATTCCTATACCAGTCCTAAAGGTTAGGGTTAGTCAACTTATTTGTATCCTAAATTATGCACAATAAAAGACAGCATGCGTAATCAATTAAATCTAGAAATACAATCGAGCATATAAAAGAGATGATTTTCAATGTATTTACATACATTAGTTTATTGGTCCCATTTATTTTATGAATTCAAGAGCCCTTACTTTGAATTCGGGAGATTGTAGGTTCTCTTCAAATGGGTTGATATACACTATAGATAAGAACAACCTTGGAGAGAGTCCAAGCATCTCGGCATGCTACCTCGGCATCTCTAGCTTGATATACTATATATGGGAGGCACGAAATCGAAGGCGTTATCAAGGCATTATCTCGGATTTTGATTGGATTTTTCGCAAGGTGCAGGTCTATGTGTATTGGTTTGTAGATCTCAAGCCACGGTAGCATCCAAGCTACAGGTGACTCTATTCCTGTGATGAAGCTGCTGGAAATATTTGGAGCTGTTGCTGATGATGTTGTGGGTTTTTGGAGCCGCTGATGGAGGCTAGAAATTGGATGCCATGTGCTGAAAGTTGGTTGCCGTGAGCTGCTGGTGGCTGCCGTCAAGAAGGGTGCTGCTGTTGATGGTGATGCTCTAAGGCCAATGGCTGGCATGTATGAGTCAATCGTTATTTTGTGTGCATTGAGTTGTATTTAAAGTAGGGGTGTTTGTGTGATGGTTTGTAATAAACGTAGGAGTTTGATGTGTTCATGTGTTATGATTGGTTTTGTGGTCTGTGGTGCTTTGTATGACCCGTAGATGAGCAAGCAAGTGTTGTGATGTGTGAACATGTGTGGCTATGGTGTCTTAGTGTTGGTGGTACCATGAGTTTGATGTAGTTTCTTGTGTGATAGGTCATATGTGTATGCTCAACGGCTAGTGCTGTCTGGGCTATGATGTTGGTCTTTTGATTGTACATTTGAGGAGTCCAACCTCTCTTATTTTATCTATATATAAACTATTTTCCAAAAAAATACCTTGGAGAGAGTCCAACAAGCTATTCTTAGCTACAGTGGCAGGTATCATATACCGATTATATATTACGTATACCTAACTATCACATTATGCTATCAACTACTTGAATGTTCACATAAATATCAGGTTGTTAACACATTAACATGTATACATCATATACATAACACTCAACTTCACCTCTATCCACATTGACCTTGGAGTGAATTCAACAAATCAACACTTCAAGTTAAAGTCAACCCATTAATCGTGAGATCATATCTCGATGGTTCAAACATATTTACGTTCAAGTCGAGCATGGAGAGAGTCCAACAACTCAAACAAGAAAGCAAATTCTGGTTTTTACCATATTAGCGAAAGGTGCTAGTTTAATAATTTTGTAAGTGGTTTTAGGTCCCATCCTCTTTTCATGCAATAACCGAATTATCTACATGACATGACAATAAATGGTATGACATAATTAACGTAATTAATCATGACGAATGACATGACATAATATAATTAATACAATTAATTATGATCATTTTCAGCTATAATCGTCGTAAATCTTATTTAATAAAATATGATTAAGAATTTGATTTCATAAACTAAAATTCTTTAATTAGATTAGGAAATAATTTTCCATATCTAATCACATATTTTATTTTATAAAATATAATTTTTAATTAAGAAAATCTAGTTAATTAAGAAATCAATTTTCTAATTTAAATATCCTAATAAATTAGAAAATTCGATAATTAGAAATTCTAAATTAAATCGTAATATTTTCTTTTAAGAAATAAAATTCTTAATTAAGAAAATATAATTAATTAGGAAATAATTTTCTTAATATGAAATTTTCTAACCAATTAAAAAATTTCTATAATTAGAAATTCTAAATTAAATCAAAAATTTTCTTAATTAAATTTACAACGAACTATATCACGTAAAATCATTTTATGTTATGTCTTGCACTATCAGGCTCTGATACTACTATTGGGATCGTCCTGGTACAATGCGCGTGTTTACATATTTCGGAAACGTGTGCAACGGAAATAAACAAATAATTAAAACTAATTATTACAACACACGCCTGCAAATACAGAATATAACAGTGTACAAGACATCACTGGAAATTAAAATTTTTAGAATAAATAATTCCGCACGTACCTGGCAGATGATATTGAGCGGTGTTGGCATCAATCGAACGGCCCTTATCGAAGTTCCGCCTCTATTGGCGATCCACTCTAACCTCTCGTTAGGACGACTTCCTAGGTCATGAGTCGTATCACCATCTTCGGTATTAGCTGACGATCAGCAACGATCGAATCAAGAGAAAAATCTAATTTCGGAAAACACGAAACAACGTTTATCGCGATCATTTTTTCGGGACTTTCTAACTATCATCAGAAATCATATTCCCGGTGTAGTTTTCGATGGTCAACCTTTGATCGCCTATTAAGGGGCAAATTGATCGAAACCATTCTGATAATGATGGAACGGTATTCGGAAGCTTTGTAAGCTTCCAGCAATAACAAACCCTCATAACAACACAACAACAAAAACCCTAACTTCCGACAACGACTTGTGGTGGCCGGAAATGATTTTTGGCAATGGTCCACAGAGAAATGCAAGCTGTCCAATAGCACATCACTGGCGGCTCTTCTTTTCGGGAGGAGACAGAAGGATGGCCGGCGACGAGCTTTTCTCTCTTGCGATCAACCATAAGTATAAAACGCGATCCCCAAAACTAAAGTCCCGATTATCTACCAAAGAGGGCAGCACTTTCAGTAGAGGGGTTCTGCTCGTGATTCTCCGATGGACGGCGTGAGGGAGAAAGGAGGCATTAGGCTAGAATGTCGACTCTCCCTCTCCCACTCGAATGACGGCCGACACTGGGGATGCCGTCATGTTTAGGGTTTGCTTTGCTTGTGTGAACTCGTCGTAACGCGCGATCAGTGTTTGCTCATGAAAGGAGGAAGCGACGGCTGTCCTTTCAGAGAAAGAAAGTTGCGAGATGGCTGGCGTTCGAGGAAGCGGCGGCGGAGGAGACAGAGTGCTTGTTCTCCCTTCATCGAGAAAAACCTAGGATCGACATCGTATTTCTCCTTTCTTCTCTCCCACACGGCCGGCGAAGGAGGCGGGTTTGCTAGGGTTTCTCTATGGTGGTCGACAGAGCAGGGGCGTGTTGCGAACAGAGAAGAAGAGGAAGAGGAGAACGCGGCTAGGGTTTCGGTCCTTCCACCACCTCTCATAGTAGGCGACTACACTCCTTTAAATCGCGCGTGGATCGCGATTTTCTCGCTGGAAAATCAGGATCGCGATTTTCTCCGTTCTCGCAGCGTCGGGCGGAGAACGAAAAAGAGGATCGCGCGTAGCTGTGGGTGAGTAGTGTGAACCGGCGGAATAAAATCCGTATTAGGGTTTGGGCTGAAACGGACCGGATTTACTATAACAATCGAATAGGTTACTATAGCAAATCAGGTTCAAACTTGGTTCGCTTAATTCAATAAACAAATGACTTCCGATTTGATCCAAATCAGTTTTGTTTAATTCGTCTTCGCAAGACAAATCTCCTCATTTCTTCTATTTTGCCAAAACATCTTCCATCATGAACCAAATCAAGTTGGTTCAATTTGGCTGAAAATCGAAACATTTGGTTCATTAACTAAATGACCTTCGCTTGGAACGAAATCCATTTCGTTCGTTTCATCTTCATAAGACTAATTTCATCATTTGTCCTTTGTCCGGTCCAATCAGACTTTATTTCTCTCGAATTGAGAATCAAATTCTTTTGAATCAAACGATTCGGTTTTGTTCCATCTAAATTCTAGGTTGAGGCCTTATGTACAACAGTTTATTTAATTAATTGCTTGCCTTCACGTGTCTTAAACTTTGAATCTCCATATTTTCATCTTTTTCATAAGCATCCTAACTATCTTGCCATGCATACTTTTGGTTGTGTTTGCTTTGTTCATTTACCACCTCAGGAACACATAAACTTTCTGCTCAATCTATTAAATGTGTGTTTATGGGCTTTAGTATTTTACCATCTCAGGACATCATTAGCCTAGATTATAGGACACAGTTTCCTTCTATAATCAACAACACACCATATATATAGCATTATCTCGCAACTCATTGAGCCTCTTGATTTAACGAGATAAATCTCACTCTTTGATAAATCAAAGAAATACATACTAAGTATATGTGCTTGTTATTATATCAGGATTAAGAGCATGCACATCCATGATAACTGA
>JAOBBC010000107.1:6635787-6650380 GCA_025388495.1 Curcuma longa
AAACCGTGAACTGGCGGTTCCAAACCATAAACTATAGCCGTCTTAGATGGTTAAGGTTAAGGGTCGACCTATCAAGAGTCGTAGAACCGACAATTCTGAACCTTCAAATCGTTGGTTCTGAATTGGGGTCGGGTTTACCATCACCCTCATAATACAAGGAGCAATCAAAAATTCAAAGGGCATAATTAGCCATTTATAAAGTCAAACTTGTGTCTTAAAGGCAATTTTTCATTTGTAAAATTTAGGCATAAAGGATTTTGTGAAGAAAATATGGCACAATTTCCTAATCCAATTAATCTTATATATAATAAACTTGAGAATGAAAGGAAGCCTTGGCACAACAATAAAGTTGTTGTCGTGTGACCTTATAGTCACTAGTTTGAGTCACGAAATTAGCCTCTTACAATGCAGGATAAGGTTATGTACAATAGATCCAATATAGTGCAATCATTTCCCGAGACCTCGCATTAAAGGGAGCTTTGTGCATTGGACTGTCTTTTTTTATATAATAAACTTAAGAATAAAAAATTACAAAAATATCCACACTAGATCTCTAAATAATAACTTGTGTACTCCTATCAACACTCCCTCTCAAGATGGTGTATGGATATCTATCATACACATCTTATAGACAAAGAAATGAAATAATGTGGTATATAATCATTAATCTAGCTGATTCTTAGATAATGATCTATTCTTTTTCTTTAATAAAGATTCAATCAATTTATGCTTGGTACGATCATATTGAATTGGATAATGACACAATGTGTGATGCCGATAACTGCTTTATTGTCATAATGTAGCAGCAGACTCCTTTAAAAGATGAATATCTTGCATAACAAACTTATTGTCATACCTCTACCTCAGGATTCTGCTGTAGCACTTGACCTATAAACGATTGTTTTTTTTTACTTCTTCAACTTACAAGATTTCCACCAATGAAAGCATAGTATCCAGAAGTAGATATTTTACCATTAGGAGATTTTGTCCAATCAACATCAGTATATACGATTGTTTTTTTTTACTTCTTCAACTTACAAGATTTCCACCAATGAAAGTATAATATCCAGAAGTAGATATTTTACCATTAGGAGATTTTGTCCAATCAACATCAGTATATGTTTCTATTGTTTGAGAAGAAAAATCCTTACCTAGAACTAGATTTAACATATTGTAGAATCCAAAAAAAAAATGAAGATATCCCGCCATAGGGCTATACATAAATTGATTACTATACTTACTGCATAAGCAATCTAAGGTCATGTATGACAAAGGTAAACAAGATTTACAATCAATCTCTGGTATCAACCAATTCTCCAATATTTTGTTTAAGTTTATGATTGACTTCAATGAGAGTATATGTAGGTTTAGTAAGTCGAGGACATATTTTCTTTCAGAAATAAATTTTTTTCCTGGTTGAGCAACTTTTATCCAAAGAAAATGTCTTAGTTGACCCAAATCTCTAATCTTACATTCAATAGCCAAATGTTTTTTCAGTCTGGTCATTTCTTCTTGATTGTCACTTGTCATCACTATATCGTCAACATATACATCATACCATTGAGATATTTGATGAACATAGTTAGTATGATTTGCATTAATTTTCAAAGTGATCATTGCTCTACTGAATCAGTAAACCAACCCTGAGGTCAAGGTGACAGTTTCAAACCATATAAAGCCCTTTTTAAGTGACAGACCATGCCTTTACTTTTTTCACAAAAAAAAGAAATGGGATTTCCATATAAAGTTCCTCTTCTAACACACCATGTAGGAAGACATTTTTACATCAAGTGTTGTAGGTCTCCTCTAAGATTAGCAGCACAAGATAAGAGAAGTCTTATTGAATTCATCTTGACAACAGGTGCAAAATTCTTTGGTAATTGATTCCATAGGTCTGAGCAAGATCCTTTGCTACCAACCGAGCCTTTAGCCTCTCAATCGAATCATTTGCCTTATGCTTGACTCTTTGCCCTATGCTTCACTCAGAATAACCACATCCTACTACTAGCCTTTTTCCCAAAGGTCGGTCAACAAGCTCCCAAGTTCCATTTTTGACTAAGGCTTTCATTTCATCTCTTTCACTATGGCATCTTTCCATCTAGGATCATTTACAGCTCCTTCACCTATGTGGTTTAGAGATAGAATGCAAGGAAGATAAAAAAAAAATGCTCTACAAGGAGACAGTGAGTCATAAGAAACAAAGTTAGAGATAAAGAAAGAGATAAGATTCTTAGCAAGTATCGGAAGATCAAGGTCAAGAATTATGGGAAGGTGTTTAGTAGATAAATCACAAAAAGAAGAGGTGACTTTGATTCCATTAGAGTTGAGCCCGAGTTTAATGTTTAGCCACGAAGATAGTTATTCATGATAGCATTAACGTATCGTAGCAAATGAGGCCTGTCCAATCTCTCTATTGCCACATTAGTTTGACTTTGAACTCTATCCAAAATTTTATCATCCCTTTCATACTCCCCTTGACCACCATATATAGGCAACTCAAGAATAGCTTGAATCACCTCTTCTCTTCCACATGTTTATTCTTCCTGAAAAATGAGGAAAATATTTTTCAAGATAGGAGAAAAATATGCTTCTACCTCTCAAGAAATTCCATCCATACTCATATAAACCTTCTAATGGGTGGATGATAACATTTATATATATATATAGTATTATTCTACCCCTACAAAATCACATTTCAAAGCTCTAGGATCAAATTTTCCTCTAATATGTTTCTGCACAAAACAAACACACCCAAATATTTTTAGAGGGATAATTTAAAGGTTAGTGTCTTGAATAAGTTCAACCATATATATGAAATCCAAAGTTCTTAAAGGCATATGGTTAATGAAGTAGACAACAGAAATTACTGCATCCCTCAATAGACTTAGCACATTTATAGTGAACATAAGAGTCCTAACAACTTCTAGAACATGCCTATTTTTTCCATTCAGATACACTATTTTGAGCAGTTGTATTAACACAATTGATTTGGTGTATAATTCTAGTATTTAAATAAGTATAAAAAGGTCTTAAAATTTTTTACTTCAGCACTAAAATGTGTAATAATCATTCTATGTATGGACTAAAAACAGGGGAACACTTTATTTTTTGCATCGTCAAATATTCCATCGTACTACTATAACAATCAATAGAAACAAACCATAGCCACATAAGGCAATTGGGCTGGGGCCCAACACATTAGAATCTTGCTATAATGGGTTTGAGAATTTATAGCTCATTAAATAGTTCCAGAACGATTGGTTTTTCTTGGCAGCTCAATATTAAGAGTTTCAGACCACCAAATTTTTTTCCACCTCGACTATGTGGTAGACGGCTATAGAGTTTCCAGTATGTCTTAGTTTTCCACAATAATCACACTTCTTGTTCTACTCTCCTTATAGACTCACATTAGGTTTTTATAGTTATGGTAGAAAGTCACAAACATCAAAGTTCATTGGTTGGCCAGTAGAGATAATTGACAATATAGTATTATATCTACTCTCTTCCTGCTGCACATAACTATATGTTTGCCATAAGAAGGGAAAAGGATCACAACCAAAAACTAATACTCTAATGTGATCAAATACACCATTCAATCCTGCAAGAAATCACGCACATGATCTATTTCAATTAATTTAGGAAACTTTGTTGCATCAGCCATACAAAATGATTAAAAATATCAACAGTAGAATGTAGTCAAGTTCTTACCACAAACCACTAAGTTCAGAAAAATACTCATAAAGTGTCATCTGACTTTGCCCTCAACTTAAATTACCTAATTGGGAGATAGTTTGAGTAGTTGCATCACAAATCTTTTGAGTTATATCTGCTCACTGCAGCCCAACAGGGAGAGGAGGGAACAAATGTCCACTTTTCATCTGGACATCTAAAAAAGAAGATGGATGTCCCTGTGGAAGTTGTTGTTGCCTCTGATACCAGACGTCGCTGGTAACCTTAATCAAGACTGTGCCACCCAAATGACACCTCTCTTGCTGCCACGATCAAGATGCGAGAGAGGAGGCTAGGGTTAGCTGTCCTTCAACAGCTGCGACAGGATGACTATGTGATGTAGGAACAAAAGAGCAATTTTAGTTTTTTTTTAAATTATTTTGTGGAGTTAGGGTTTTGAGAGTATTTTGTCTTTGCAATGTTAGGGTCTTGAGTCTATATAAACACATGTTTAGTTGTTTTAGAGTTTTTATTTTGTATCAATAAGAATTTATAGCCGTGTCATTTCTTGCTACATGTCGAGTTTGATTGTCTATCTCCTGGTATTCTTCGAATCAATAAATTGTAGAAGATCACTTTTGGTATTCATGTGTGAGTCAACAAATTCAATAATTATCAACTGCATCAATTGATATCAGAGCGAGATTGATTTTGTGGAGTCAACCACCGTCTCCTTCTTTTGAAACGATGAGCTTTGCTTTCCTAATTCCTGATATTCTGCTAAATCAA
This sequence comes from Curcuma longa, assembly GCA_025388495.1. Lineage (NCBI taxonomy): Eukaryota > Viridiplantae > Streptophyta > Magnoliopsida > Zingiberales > Zingiberaceae > Curcuma > Curcuma longa. The sequence goes on from JAOBBC010000107.1 coordinate 6,640,246, forward strand.
CAAGTTATAGAAAATTATTTCCGGTATTCGTGCACAAAATAACGGATTCAATAGCTTTCTGCTACATAACACCGAGAAGACAGCAACGTGCCGACAATGCTTCTAATGATAATATGACCATCAATTTGAGGGCGAATTTTTTCCACTATGGGGAGAATGATACAGGAATAAAAGAGCAATTTTAATTTTTTTATTATTTTTGTCGAGTTAAGGTTTTGAAAGTATTTTCGTCTTTGCAATGTTAGGGTCTTGAGTATATTTAAACACATGTTTAGTTGTTTTAGGATTTTTAATTTTTGATCAATAACAATTTACGATCGCACCCTTTCTTCCCAAATGTCAAGTTTGGTTGTCTATCTCCTAATATTCTTCGAGTCAACAGATTGTAGAAGATTGTTTTTAGTATTCATGCGCGAATCAACAGATTTAATAGTTATCCGCTGCATCATTATGGTATGGAGTGATAGCTAGGGTTTGGAAAGATGACTAGAGTCTACTCTAATACCATATAAAATTAGACATATAGAATTTTGTGAAAAAAGGCACAATTCCCTATTCCAATTATCTCTTATTTATAAGTAAGTTGAGGTATAAGACAATTAAAAAATATCCTTATTAGTTAACTAAATAGGAAATAATAGCTAAAACATGTGTACCCTTGTCAACATCATTCATCTCTAATCATGATCTTAATTTGGTGGTATTCTATGCAAGTTAGACCTTAGAGAACTGAGTTTCTACCATCAAGTCAAGCATTTCATCAAGCCTAGGTGTGGGAAACTTATATTCATCTTGTTGATAATACAATTATCAACACATGTTTTTCAAAAGTCATCCTTTTTGAGGTTAGCAAAGAAAGGGCAACACAAGGAATCATGTTTTCCTTAATAAAATGTTTCTATAAGAGTCCCTCAACTTTCTTATTCAATTTCACACACTTCAAGGCTTTATATGATAGTGTAGAAGGTTAAGCAATATAAACCCTATGATAAGATCTATGGCGTGCTAGATCATACGCATAGACAAGAGTTCATTGAGTAATTCTTCACAAGTTGTGACCTACAACTCGTCTAAACTTTCATTGACCTAAAGGGGAAGGTCCCTTGGTAAGAAAAGTCGCCTCTGAGATCTTGGGTCATTAATGCTACTATCACTCCTAACTCCCTTCTTTAAATTGAGATTGCGTGAGAAGGTGTTTGAGGGTTGAGCTTGTTTAGTTAATGTTTTACGTTGACTCAAGCTTGCTAGGCTTGGTCGGTACAATATACTATTCTAGCCATTGTGTATAAAAAGTAGGTATTTTCTTTTTTATAGTAGCGATGAGATCATAAACCAGGCTAACCAACGATGACATAGGCTATGCTCATGGGAAGGACATGATACCATATTTTGTCTTTCTATAGATATCTCAACAGAAACCAAACACCTTGACTAACTGAAAGGAAGATCTAATCACATATACACCTTATAGGAGCATGTGTAGTGCGGGTGTAGCCTAAATTCCAAAAAAGGTCTATGTGGAAACTACATTCATCTAACTCCTACTATCAATTACGATTTTACAAGACTTCCTTCCGCACTTTGCATATGCATCGAAGATACTAGTGTGTTTCCATTTATCATTTGATGCGAGCGTGGAAAGAATACAACCCACTACACACTGTCTTATAATTTTTTCTTCAAGTTTCTCAAGCTCGTGGTTCTCATAAAAGGGCAGGGTTCAACTTATACATCACTATTCAAAGTTGGAAAGTATGTTACTTCATCCTCAAAGTTGTTATAGGGGAATTTTAATGTCCTGCGGCCCTTGCCATGATAATTGTAGCATCAAACGTTAGAGTTAAGGTTTTCTATTTTCCCAAGAGATTGTTTGGCCTAGGTTGGGTTTAACTATTCGAGAATTAGCCCTCTTCATCAAGGATAAAATAATGATGTGAATGATACCTAGGTAATTGTTGAGCTACATGTGAGGTATAGCCTGCAAGCTCAAGACTCTTTGATTACGCTAGCAATATAATCCCTAACCTGTCCTACGTTTTTCATGCTAGATCATAGTTTGTCTTCCAAAGCTCACACCTAACGTCCATTTCTTTGGTGGTGGGATTTCTCAATGTAAAAGCAAACAAATAGAATTACAAAACTGAGATATATAATAAATTACGAAAAGTGGTGAGGAACTAGATAAAGGTGATGATAAGGCAGAAATCAATGTAATGTAAGGAAAACAAAGAATGCACAAAAATTAAGTAACAATTAAATCTGAACAATACTAATTTTTAGAGATAGATTAATATTAATCGTTAGGTTAATGTGAGCTCTTTTGATAAAAAATGTGTTACAAAATCTACGTACAAGTTAAATCTCCATCACATGTCAAATGGATCCCTAGATGAAATCCAATGAAGGATCTTTTGCTACTATTGCGGAAAAATAATGACTTTTTTATCTCTGTTATTTTTGTTTTGTTGTTGTAATGGACCCCTATTTTTTCAAAAGACTATCATGAAACTTTAAATTTAAATATTTTCTAGACTAAAATGAAAGTGTTAAAATGTGGTTAACAAAGTGATGACCAACTTTGCTCAACCAAATGGAAGCATATGGGATGTCGTGGCAACATGTGGGGCATGTTGAAGGTGAGTGAGCACAACAACTAATTATATGGGGCAAGAGTAGCATTAGGAAGCCAACAACATAAGACCTTTTGACTCAAAAGAGATGAGAAGGTAGCATCAGTTGACTCAGGAATTAATGCCACCGGAAGGAGAGGAGGGGATGTCGGTTGACACAAAAGGTTGCGGCCATACTAGAAGCAACAAAAAAGGAGTCAGTTTGGAGCACTATTACCTTAAGAGTGTTGACGACACGGCAAATCTAGTGGTGGTGGGTTAAAAGAGTTTGCAGCAGTAGATTGCCTTTATCATAGGAGCATAGGAGGTTGTCCTTTGTTGGCAAGCGAGGGAGCCATGGCATCCAAAGAAAGAATGGTGGTTGTAGTTGTTGACATGCTGAGAATAATGTTGGTAGTGGAATAAGTGGTGGGTAGCAGTAGTTAGGGCTTTGTCAGTTATAAACGAACCAGAAGTAGTGTGGGAAGCAGGAGGAGGCACTGGGCTAACTAGCCTGAGAAACAACGGGAAGCATCTTCATAGGGGGAAAATTAGCAATCAACTTCTCTTAGTCGGGAGAAAGATAAGGAGGCAGTGAATGGAGATGTTGGGGAAGGCGGTGGAAGGAAGTGAGTGACAACGATGAGAAGGGAAGGAACAAATTGAAGCAGGTATACAATCGAGCCAAGCTAGATTTTGACTTTGATAACTTGATGCAGCATAACAGATGAACAACAAACAAAAGTCACACAGAGCACCTCTGACACAAACAAAGTGAACTGGAAGAAATTATTATTGATTTAAAGATAATGATTACAAGGACTCTAAACCTCTTTTATAGATCGACTCTAAAACAAATAAGAAAGTAAAAAATAATACTAAATTCTACACTAAAAGAGAGAATGTGTCAAATTTTAAATTATCAAAGGATAACATCAAATTTAAAATTTATTTGCATATGCACTAATCTTGGATTTTCATTATTTGTAAAAGTATCAATCTTGGATTATTCTCAATTTATATATCAAACTTTATGTCCTTTTCTACTTTATTCATTTCCTTCTACACTACCTAGACTCGATCTTACACTCACCATCATAACATCCACATAACAAAACTAATGAGTTAATAAAAAAAACAATAGGCAATTTTAATTATAAACACCATACACCAAGTTTATGATTCTACATAGCATGAACATACAAGGAAGCATTTGGTATTTATGTATTTATTTATGAACACCATGGAACTGCAATCCATGTAAACAATTCTCTTCCCTCCTTCTCATTCTTTTTTCCTTCCATATATGATACCTTACGTAGCATGCATGTTATATAATGTACATGGATCACCTAGTCTTAATCCACAAAATACCAACATGAGTTAGAAGTTACAGCAAAGGTAGGCTGCAACTGTTAAACTAATGAGCTATATGATCTTGTGCAAATATTAAGCATCCACCCTCACAAAAAAGGTAACTTAGTTAAAGGTCTAACTTATCATTCTAGTGTTAGGGTTATAGAAAGATTAGTACATGTTCAGTGTTGAACTGCAAGTAGCATAAAACTATATTAATACAGCATGGGATGACATAAAACACAACACTGATCAGACAAACTCATCGGACTAGAGATAAGCTATTAAAAAATAAAAAAAAGTAACTTAGTCAAATTACTTTAGGGTTATAAAAAAACTAGTACATGTATAATGTTGAACTACAAGTAGCATAAGACTAAATTATACAGCATGAGAGAACATAAAACAAAATACTGATCTGGCAACAAGTTCAGCAGATCAGAGATAAGCTGTTATGAAGTTTAAAAAAAACTGAACGCAGAATTTCGAAGTTTTTTCAAGCACTAGAACATATATGAGATAACTAAGGGGCATTCTCACCCATTCATTGCAAAAGAACTTTTTATAGCAACAAAATACATGAAGTGCGGTAACAAACAACAGAACTTAGTATATAACTATGTAAATTAGTCATTATTACTTTCATTAATCCTAATGTGATATTCTTCACAGATAAGATATCTAGTCATCTCATCAGTAATACAAAGAACATCAGGAAAAAAAACATTTTGGGAAGTCTCTACAGATTACCTTGAAAGTATAATCTTTGCAGAAATAATTCATTAATTCAAACAAAAAAGATACTCTTTTGGAGTCACAAAATTCTTGAGTTACCACTATAAAGGAATGAGCCACTAGGTCCACCCTAGGCCGCATAACATTTTGCGAAGTCTCTACAGATTACCTTGAAAGTTTAATCTTTGCGGAAATAATTCATTAATTCAAACAAAAAAGACAGATTCTTTTGGAGTCACAAAATTCTTGAGTTACCACTATAAAGGAATGAGCCACTAGGTCCACCCTAGGCCGCATAGGTTTACCTCATTGTCTATAAGTAAAATCCTCCCCCTAAGTTGCTTAGGTGGCCTCATATTAGGCAATGGAAACCACATGAGATCAAGAAGCAGCACCAAGACAAATGATCTTACAAAGAGAACCAAAACTCACAAACACAACTCAAAGTTTCATTAATTGGAAATCCCATAACAAGAGGGGGAACAATTCTCCTTAAAACATGCTAAAGTTTAACGTATTCCTAAAACAATTTAATCAAACTTGAACCTATCCCCTAAATAGCTTATTCCACAAAATAAGTCTCACTGTTGGAACATCCAGACCTTGTAAGAGTGGATCAATCATGGTTTTGATGGTTATGACAAAGAGTTTAAGTTAGGCTCATTTTTGTATTTGATATGTCTGTGAAGACGTGCAGAACTTAGGCAAAAGATATACGTGTTTGATGTCTCAATGGCTCAAGGTGTGTGGAGTTCGGAGAAAGATGGTATAAGACATCCGAGGGACCATAAGATGAAATCATCTAAGCATTATTGAGCCAAGGAAGTGAACTAAGTAAGCGATGGTGAAGGATGGTATATGAAGTGAGCCAAGGGCTCAATACATCCGAAGGATGAATAGCTTGACAGGAGAAGACTTCAAAGTATGGTAAAACTCCATGGAAGTTGCATGTTGAGTGGCTTACATGCATGAGGCGAGGGTAGCACTCAACTTAGGCGGACCCGGTCATTAAATTGGTGATAGTTAATATATCAACCGATTGAAGGAGTCATTCAATCAACTAGTGGTTAAGTCGACTCCAACACGAACACAATGATTGTGATCCACTATTCTCTAGAGGCTAGTCAAGTAGCTAGTCAACTAATTCCTATGAGTCGACTGGTGAAACTTGGATGAAGTAATTGCTGAAGAGTATTGTAATCCACTAGAATAGATCAGATCGGTCACCAATATATTGAGTCGACTAATGGCATATAGCAGTCAACTGATGAACGGCAACACAACAAGAACATGTCAAAGAGTCACTTCAAGAAAGAGGCTATTTGGGTTTCAAAGGTTACAAAATGGCTAGAACAAAATCATTCTTATACACCAACATTCTGCTATTTCTGTAACTCTCTTATACAGTCATCCGATACTGTTCTGAAAGAGAAAATACAGAGGATTGTAAGAGTAATCCATAAAAGGATCATAAGCTATGCTGAAAGCCTATGTCATCATTTTGTTTTATGTATTTTTATATTTCACTGCATATTTTATTTTAGATCACTAACTTGCAAAACAAAGTGCTAGTCACCCGTTCAACCACATCGGTCATCCAATCACACACACCAAAATTCACATTAATCATAATGTGATGTTCTTCACAAACAATATATCGTGAGATATCTAGCCATCAATCATCACATCCATAGTGACAAGGAAGATCACGGAAAAAAAGGACATTTTGGAAGTCTATTGATTAACTTAGTATATTCTAATCTTTGTAAAAACAATACATTAATTCAAAAAGAAAAGTTAGGCTGACTCTTTTGGAATCATAAGATTATTGAGTTACCACTATAGGTATGAGCCACTAAGTCCACCCTAGGTCCCAATGGTTTACTTCGTTGTCTATGATAAGTATAAACCTCCCCTAAGTTGCTTATGCGACCTCATCTTAAGCAATGGAAGTCGCATGACATCCTAAAGCAGCACCAAGATAAATGATCCTCACAAACAAAACTTGACGTTTCAGTAATTGGACAAAACCATGACAAAAGGGGGAGCAGTTCTACTTGAAACATGGTAAAGTAAACCTATTCCTAAACAACTTAATCAAACTCAAACGTATTCTCTAAATAACTTATTCCAAAAAATAAAAGTCAAAATTACCCAACCTTTTGTGATTTGAACAAAAAAAATTACTACAACTTTAAACCCATAAAATTAAAAAATTCCTAATCTAAAGCTCCCAGTTTTACATTTTCTAATTTAACAACATCACCTCTGGTTCTGACCACACATCATGCAAGCTAAACCAATCCCTAATATGTTAACATACAAGATTTGTTCGAGTTAACATTTACTAGATCATACTAACTTTGCCAAATAAAAAAACAAGAAGCAAGTTCTATGTATTTCTTAGGTCAATATGAAAATATGGACAATGGCAAGTATTGCTTAGATTCATACACAAAATATGTAAATGAAATTAAGGATTACTTAGCATAATTATTCTAATTATTAAGTGATAGATATAATTTTTTGGTATTGATTGCTTGTGTTGATCCATATAATGTATTATATGGTAGATGTAAATTATGCACCAGCATGAGTCTACATAACATGTGTTATGCAATGGTCCAACCCTATACTGCCTGAAATGATTCAGGCCTTGGTTTGCTGCATAAAAAGGGAAAAAATAGAATGTAATTCAACCCTATTATATAACCATATATGGCTCATTATTTTCCAACATAGAAAAGAAGAGATAAATGGAGCAATGTTTTTGCACCTTCTGATCTATGTTTATTCATCGGATTTTCCTATGGCTCTTAACCTTGTTGAAGTTTATCAAATTTACCAACCATTAGCAAAACTCAAGCAAAAAACCATTACCTCAATGTTTATATCACATGCATTACAAAAGTTCAGCCATTAATTGATCCACAGTTAAAAAATAATCATATATACCATTCACATACAGGAAAAGGAATATCATTATTCTCACTTTACAAGCAAAGGATAATTTTCTGCTATTTTTTGTAGCTAAATTTGGCCCCTTAACCGATAAAACCACCACCCAAATCTGCAGATCATGTGATTCCAAAAAAACCTCATGCTAAACAATATAGATACTTGTGGTTTCATTAGATCACAAGATTAAATGACATTCCAAGCAAAGACCACTTTGACCTATCAAAATTCAAATAACCAGTAACTAAGGAGCTATTACAGTAGTCTATTATATAGCATACTTATGACAGTCATGCAGAAGAGAACATTTAAACGTCCATAAATTAAGGAGCTACTACAGCGATGACAGCAGGGTTGTGTCAGTCATGCAGAGAACTACTAGCTCTTCAATGATTAACGAGGAAAGTCAAATTTGCAGATGGCAGCGTATGTAAAAAAGGATAAAACATAACAGAGACCCAACTCAAAAAGATACTACGCATGCACACGAACTATTGATAAAAAAACATGACAATTATAAGTTCACTGACTCTATTAAAACCAGCGATTAAGGATATTGGGACCCATCCTTGTTGATCCATGTTCTGCCTCAAAAAAACATCTCTACACAAGTTTTCTGCACTGGAGGATGAAAAAAAAGGAATAGCATTGAAACCAAACATGTTTTAGATTATGTCAAAAACAATAATCAACTTGTGAAACAAATGTTGACCTGAAATAATAATCTATCTGCTTCAACAAATTAGCACGTTGTGGATCAATAGTTGGAATAAACATCTGAGGAGGCAGTGCTGGATGAGTAATGAATGGCACAGCTCCAGGAGGTGGCTGAGTGGCAATGTAAAAGACAGGAGAAGGTCCATCTGAAGGCAGGCAAAATCAGCGCTGAAATATGTGAATAATACTAGACTTGCAAAGGACAAGGATCATATCCGAGATAACCTGATAAACTTACCAGGGAAGACAATTGGAGGGCCGTAAGGACCATCCTGAGGAGGGCTGAGGAATGGAGGTGCAACAGTTGTAGCTGGCCTTAGGTATGGTTGAGCATTCCGTGGTTGCGTGCGGACATCTCTTCCACCTGGATTCCTACGATACCCATCCTGGCCACCGCGCTCCCCATCACGGTGGTTGCCATAGTTATGGTACGAACTAGCACCTCCGCCATTGTTCCACCTCCGGTGGCCACCATAGCTTCTATGGTCGCCACCATCATAGGCCTGTGATCCCGACCTGCCAGTAGTATAACTACGGTGCCAATTCGTGTTCTTTTTGACAATTTGTTCTTGAGGTGAGACTTGTGGTGGTGCAAGCTTCTCAGAATTCGCCGTAGGTGACGAAGAAGAAGGTGGAAGTGAAGATGGTACGATTCCACCACCCGCAGCTGCACCACCGCTACTATTGCCGCTGCCGTTGCCACGTTTAAATGATTTCTGACGAGCAGACATCGAATGGTTCCGGGATAGAGACGGATTCGAGTTCGGTTTTGGCGAAGAAGTGGAAATCGCAGGGCTCTAAGAAGAATACAGAATCACAAAATAGAAAAAATAAACAGAAAGGATAGGTGTTCGAACAGATTCCATCAGAAACATGAGATTATGACAAAAAAAAAAAAACAGCAAAATCCAACCGTGGACACGGAGGGCGGAGCAATAGAAAGGGATTTTAGGGCATCTGACGAGGACGACTTGGGGGAAGCCTTGGCGGACTCAGAGAGAGCAGGCCAGGATGCAGCCCCTCCGATGACGACGGCGCCCGCCTCCGCCGACCCATTGGAGGGCCGCTTCCAGGCGTGCTTCTTACCTCGGGCGGCATCCGAGGACTCGGGAGACACGTCCTCCTGCGGAGTCTTCTGAGGGGATCGATAGGATGGATCCGGTAAGGGGATCGCGGTGGCCGGCGGCGGGGACGAGGGAGAAGGCGGCACCTCGTCCATGAGGAGGAAGGGGAGGGGAGGAGACAGTGACGAGGGCTTCGGATGCGGCAGCTTCGCCGGCGATCGGATGAGGAGAAGATAAATCGGGGGGGGCGTTTTCTTCGCCCACAAGACTACGCCCGAGGGTGGTCAAAATAACAAGCAAAACTTAACTGCGGCCAACGATAGAGGAAGGTGGGATTGAGGGCGTGTCGAGTGTGGCGTCTCGCTTCTTCGAAAGCGCAGCTCTGGCTGTATCAGCCGGCACCGTTTTATTGCTTAAGCAAAGGGCAAACTTCCAAACAAGATCCTCGCAATTTTTAAATTTGTCTTTTTAATTTCTTTAAATTAAATTTAATTTAATTTAATTTAATATTGTCCCAAGCTTGCTTCTTCCGCCTCGCATTGCAATTGACATTTACACGTGGTAAGAGGTCATACATGGATCTCTAACGCCCCATACTGCATAAATTATAAGAGATTTTAACTTAATGTAACGGCCTCTATACGGAGGAGATCAGGAACCCAACAAACATTTTAATATTGAAAATTAACTCCAAGA
>JAOBBC010000107.1:6824282-6836288 GCA_025388495.1 Curcuma longa
AATATTCCTAACAATCGACTACTGCCAAAACTCTAAAATCATTCGTGGTTTGGTCATAGCAGTTGACTGCTCTATCCCGTGCACTCAATTGTGTTAAAAGTCCACTGATTTCATAGTTTGCCTACTTCAGTCGACTACAACATTCTTATCAATCAACTGATGTAGATAATCCGAAACAAATTCGTAGTTTGGCTCAAGTAATCAACTATTGTATGCCTGACAATCAACTACTACTAATACCACAATCTATTTCGTGGTTTAGTGATGTCTTGCTTTCTCTTATCTTATACAACAATGATTGATACATGTATATCCGTCTATTACTGTTATTATTTTTCATCCATTCTAATGAATGGGTCGCACCTAGTTTCTTTTACTCTTGTCCCTCATGTACATTGTGCTAGAGGAACCTCTTGCTCCTTGAACTTTTGTGCTTGGAGCCTTCTCATATTTAGATCTTCATTCGCCTAGCATCCGATCTGTTAGTGCTCTTTTTTTTTTTGTCAAGAATTCGATCTCCTACCTTCTTGGACTTCCATGTCAGGAGTTTTCTCATCTTTGAGTCTTCATCCGCCTAGCACCCGATCTCCAGATTTGCTAGTGTTTCCTTTTTACCAAGAATTCAATTTTTTATTTTCTTGGACTTCCTTACCTAACATTTGATCACAAAACCTGCTACGACTTCTTTTTCAAAAATGTGATATGCAACCTTCTTGGACTTGTCACCTTTGTCATACTGAACACTTGACAATCATATTAGACTCCACAATTTTACCTTTAATTTGAACACGGTCCAACATCAAAACTATATGCAACACTAGACGCATGAGGTATAATTGCACCAACATTCCCCTTACGATCATCCATAGCTCTCTATAAAACACACATCAAAATAAATATTGACTATGACTTTAGAATATCAACATAAAACCATGGTAAATAAACTTACCTCATGATGCCAAGCTACCAGAGTAGGGATGATAAGAAACTTGAACAACTTTGTCCAATCCCAACAATGACTATAGAACAAGGACTAATCAACTAATTCATATCATTGAATACTTGCTTCTAACAACAAATCCAATCATAACACCAAGTTAACCACCAAGAAAAACTCACCTAAAGATCGTACTTTAACTCCTTAGAACTCGATGACGTTTTTTATAAAGCAAATATAGCCACTTCCCTTAAGGAAAATGATAAGAAAATCCTTACAACCGTCCCAAAATTGTTTAAGAAAGATGAGCTGCGGCCAAAAGATGTCAACCCAGCATCATCCTAGAGCAATCCAAGACTTGTAATTAACCTGATCAACTAGTAATGTTATCAATTTATGCACTTAATTGCAACATTTGAGGTGCACACTGATGCCTCAAGATTTGCTATTAGTGGAGTACTTACGCAAGAGGGACACCCATTACCTTTGAAAGCCAAAAAGCTACATGATACAAGATGCGGAAATGACTATTGTCATACATTGCCTTTGAACATGCAAAGGGACCATTACTCGCTGACTTCACACTTCTTCATCCTAACACGCAACATTGCCACAAGCTATATATTTACAAACTCAAAAGAAACTCAACCCCAAGCAAGTTCGGTGACAAGATTTCTTAGCATAATTCAACTACCAACTTGAGTACAAAAGCCTGGCAAGATTAATGCGTTGAATGATGTGAAAAGTGGAAGAGGAAGGTTTTTGATTTTTAATTTTGGAAAATAACAAAGCAAGAAAGCACAACAGGAATATGAGAGGGTGGGCACACAGTGTCCCCTGTATTTTATAAAGAACTTACTTACACATCCATCATTTATATGCATAAGATAATCATACATGTGTCTTCAAATTCAAATTAAGACTGGACCATAAAAACCATGTCATGCAATAAAAAAATTTTCAACAAATAAGATCCACAAAAAGAATATCGAGTTCAAATATTTTTCGCTGAAAGTAAATTAAAATTTATTTTCACCACTTTTAAACTTAAGGAGAACTTTATATGAGGAAAATAAAACATCTGACTTTATTGAATCTGCAACCAACCACATTATTGAAATGCAAGATCTATCAACAAAAATATTAATACCATCTGGAGACCTCTTTAGTACTGACATTGACTTAATCTGACACCAATCGAGAACTCAATGGTCTGCCTCAACTTGCAAATCTGAAGGTTGAAGAAAATAGTAGATGTGAGCTCAATTCGCTAGTGAGATTAAGGAATGACACGATAAATGAATAATATATAGAGAGAATAATCCAAGGGAAATTAGCAACATTTTAATTATAAAGTATCAGTAATAATCAGCATACTTGATCCTATACCAATTAGTAGTGTCTATTGAATACAAGAAGTATAATGAAGCTGTTATCAATATTAATGTCCAAGTAGATATCCAGTGCAATTGAAATAAAAGTATAATGTAAACACTATGATAAAATGAGATATCCAATCTAGTGTCAAATGTAGAAAAATTAAAAGCATAATAGTATTATTACACAACTTAATTTTATATATCCAACTTGAGAAATTTTATTTCTTATACGATCAAGCTTACCCTTTTCTAACAATAATAAATTGTTAGACGACAATGGATTTTCTTCGCCAAAAAAGACTAATTAATTCAATGCCTTTTTGATTTTGATGGTGCGCTATGGAAAAGTATTATGAAATATTTATATGTAGGGAGTCACAATTGCTGACTAACATGATTACATGGGATGGTAAAGCAATATAAAAGTCAAGTACTAAGAGCATACGAATCATCCTTAGAAAATAAAATTTTATATTTATAATAATTCTCAGAAACTCTATATTTTTAGCATGAAACGGTTAGCTAGTAAACTCAAATAATGCATCATATGTTACTCCTTCACCATTATCCATTAGTTCCCACTGTTACTAGATTATAATATTTGTTGGTGAAATCTCACCCTAAGTGATCGAGCAGTTCGATCATGAGTTTTGATATTTTGACAAAAGGATTAAGTTATGTTTGGCTTTTGTATCTTATATGTATATGATGTTATGCAGGGTTTGATGGAATACACAGAAACTTAGTGTGACTGAGGTTGAAGATTAGCTCAATGGTTTGAGATTTATTAGAGATCGAAAAAAAATATGTTATGAAACATCTTGAGGGATCACAAGATGAGTAGCATCAAGGTGCAACTCAATTAAAGGAGATGAAATATAGGAAAAGAGTGAAGGATGATACATGGAGTGAGCCGAGAGCTCAATGCATCAAAAGCACAAGTAACATGATAGAAGATAACGTGTGAGTGAAGGCGGGAAGGAGAGGTTACTTCAACACATGTGTGAAGACTTAACCATTATGATAGTTGTAGTCGACTATCCAATCGATTGAAGATTTCAATTGACTAGTGGTTGAGTTTGTATTGCCTAGTTGATTCAAGTTGATTAACCAATGAATAAAAATATTTTTATTTATGACTAAATTGATTGGACCAGAGTCAATAAACTAATAACATATACCGGTCAACTGATGATGTAGTTGAAAAGCTAAAGGTAGCTATTGATCTAACAAATCTAAGTTGTAATGGTTGGATAACCAAGGACTATAGGAAATAGTCAACTACGTTAGCCTTTGTAAAAGTGAAAATTGTAGCGATTAGATGGTAGATCCAGTGAACTGATCAATAACAATAGCAGAGTAAAAAAAGAAATTGAAGATGTTTGAAAGCTATAAAAGAAGGAGCACAAGGATCGTTAAAGGCGGGTGTTATAGCTTATTTTGATCTCTTGAACTCTTTCTTTACTAATAGTCTTAATCGTCTAGAATATAGGTCAATACATAGTCTTTTATATGCAAGAATCATCAAAAAGAGAGTTAAGAGGAGAGACACCCACCTGGATAAAAGACTCCTAAAATAATACTACATGTTCTCAAGAATTACCATAAAATCCTTCAAGATTAAACCTACAAAACATACATGAATCATCTTATACATTAATTCATAATGTCAAGGTAATTTCACAAAAATTGAGATGAAAAATATTTTTTATACCTCAATTTTCAACAAATTGAAAATTTGAATACTTTCTCTCACTCTAAGATAAGATTTAAGATTCTACTCTAACGTGTCCTTGTGATGGATCGACAACACCTCAAAATCTTAACTCTAAGAAAGAAAAGAAAACAAGGACCCTTAAGAGGCTTACTAGAAAATAAAAATTTAGTTTTCTGCGTTGTAAAAGGTTTTATAAATTTTAATACTTTACTGCCCTAAAAGAAAGGTAACTCAAAGTGATTTGAGGCTAATCATATTTAATGTGGTTCAAGAATCATTCCAAAGTCATTCAATTGAGCTCCAAATTGACCCAAACTTGCACTAAGAGAAAAGCTAACTCAAATCCTGAATGAAATGTTGGTGAAATTATTTTCCTAACTGCATGAATTCTAAAACATGATGAAATCGTATGAAAGAAAGCTATATACAACAAGGATCTAGTTACGTCATGATTCTATAGTAGAAAATAAATACCAAAGGAAGACGATGAATTTGATTGCAACGGAAAAACCATCATCTATCGGTGTCGTCCACGAATCTGAGAATCCTGCAGAAGAAGAGGGAGAGCAAGAAGGTTGGTCTTCCAGAGGAGTTAGGTTGACGACGCTGTAATCTCTTCACCAATGGAGAGGGAAGAGATATATCAGAATACCTAATCCAACGAAGACCATGCCTTATATATATATATATATATATATATATATATATATGACATAATCCGTTATCAGCGCATTATTGATAATGGTTAGGATTAGCGGGTTCTATACATTTAAATCTTCCACGTCTAATAACTCAAACCCCCCATATTGCTTAGATCAGTTAATGAGTTTGGTTTTCTTAATGACACATATCTGCATGTCACAAATAATATGTAAGCTCACCAAATGGGATATATTCCAACAATCTTCCACTTGGGATATATGTGATTTGTATATGACATACGATTAAATTTTAGTTGACGTCAACAACAATGTTGAACTTTACGGATATAAAATACCCCTGAAAACAATCTAATCCATCAACTTCATTGGTATAGGATTAAAAAGGTCATAGTTACTAGAATATGACTATAAAATGTCCGAAGTAATCACAATACCAATGTCATTAATGACATATAGCAAGATGTGGATGTGTAACATAGAAATTACATAAAATATAATCTATACATGCAATTTCCAACCGGTCCTAATAATGACTCAAAAGAGTCCTGATCATATTTGCAAACACTTTATGTCAAACTACAGTAGCAAATCATGATCCAACCTTATAATTCCAAAAGGAATCTTATATTATATTTACAAGCATCAAATGTTAAACAACAGTAGTAAATCATGGTAAATTTATTCTAGAGTGCCAACAATAAATAAAATATCCATGAATATTTTGAACTTAAGTATGTACTTTATATCAAACAAAATATTTGTGTTTATTAACAAATATAGAGTACCAAGATAAATACAGACTTCCACTAAATGAGTACTTCCTTCAATGGAAGAACTCTCATATTCACAATATGAGCATACAACACCTTAAGCACCAAACCCTTTGTGAGTGGATCTGCCAACAAGGAATTTGTATCGATGTGCTCTATCATCACCTGACGACTCTAAACTCTTTCTTTAATCGCTAGAAACTTAATGTTGATATGCTTTGATATGAACTGCGATTCTTGGCATAAAGTTTTATGGCTTTATTATCACAATTGATTTTTAATGGTCTTTCGATGCCATCAATGATCCCTAATCTTGTGATGAAGTTTCGCAATCAAATTCCGTGATTGGATGATTTATAGCAAGCTATCAACTCTGCCTCCATAGTGTAAGTGACTATTAGTGTTTGTTTGACGCTTTTCCATGATATAGCCCCTCCAACAAGCATGAAGATATACCCTGAAGTGGGCATCCTGCTGTTCAAGCATCCAATAAAGTCGGAGTCTGAATATATAATTACCTCTAGGTGATCAGACCTCCAATACGTGAGCATATGTCCTTTTATTTTCTGCAAATACCGCATCACTTTTTTCACCCCTTTCTAATGCACTGGTCTTGAATTACTTAAGTATCTGCCTAGCATTCCCACTATGCACGTAATGTCCGAACGCAAACAAACTTGTGCATACATGAGACTTCTCACAAGCTGACGCATAAGGAAATTGTTGCATCTCCTTTATTTCAAGTTCAAGTCGTGGACACTATTGTAAACTGAATTGGTCACCTCTAGACACTGTGTGTCACTAAGTGCACAAAGTTGCATTCTATATCGTGTAAGCACCTTTTAAATATAGGTCTTTTGTGAAAGTCTAAGAATACCACTTGAATGATCACGACACATCTGTATATCTAAGACAAAGGATGTTTCTCTAAGATCTTTTATTTCAAAATTACCTAATAGAAATGACTTGATTTCTTGCAGTAGATCTTTATTATTGCTTGCCAATAATATATCATCTACATACAAAACAAGTATAATAAACTTGATTTCACTGAACTTGACATATATGCATTGATTAATAAGGTTCTCCTTAAAACTGAATGAAGTAACCACCTAATCAAATTTCCGGCACCATTGACAGGATGTCTGTTTGAAATTATAAATGGACTTCTTTAATCTACATACTAGGTGCTTCAAATCCTCAGACTCAAAGTTCTCCGGTTGCACCATATATATAGACTCCTCAATGTCATCATTAAGGAATGCAATTTTTACGTCCATTTGATGTAACTTTAAATTAAAATGAATTACAAGTGTTATGATTATCTTAAGAGAGTCTTTCATCGACACAGGTGAGAAAGTTTCTTATAATCAATATCCTCATTTTGAGTGAATCCCTTGGCAACTTGGCAAGTTTTATAGTTCTCGATACTGCCTTTCGAATTTTAATTTTAAATATTCATTTGCAACCAACAGGTTTTATACCTTTAGGCAATTCGGTAAATTCTCAAATGTCATTGTCTGTCATAGACTTCAACTCATCATTCACGGCTTCAATCCACCTCTTAGGATTAGAGCACTGTTTAACTTCTTGGAAAGATGTGGATCACTTTCCAACTGAATATCAAAACCATGCTCTTAGAGATAAACATAATCACAAGAAATCATGATCTCCGTTCCCTTGTGGATCACCTTAAAGGCACTTACAGTTGAAATGATTGAAGTATTTGATCGTCAATATGAGGCAATATCTCAACCTAAGTAGAAAGTTCCTCCAGTTGCATTAGATATGGAACGGATATATCTTAATTCACTACTCCCACAGTATGTGCAATATCTATAATAAATGGTATGAATACCATACCACTACTCATTACACTAGTAGTGGCCATAGGAGGATCGTCAATGCTTTCCTCAAAAAATATGTTTCTAATTTTAGTGCTCCAACCGTCCTTAATAAATTTGACATTTTCCGTCTCAAAAAAGACTTATTTGAGGGGTTATAAAATTTGTACCCCTAGACTTATCAAGGTATCCCATAAAATGACAACTCATTATTCTTGATCCAGTTTCTTTTCACTAGGTCTATAAGACCTAGGGTCAGCAGGACAACTCCAAACATGCAAATGTTTAATGCTAGGCTTCCTACCTATCCACATCTCGTATGAGATTTTAGTCATTATCTTACTGGATACTCTGTTAAGTAGGTAAACTACAGTTTTAAGTGTCTCACCCCACAAAGACTCCGATAGAGAAGTGAAAGTCATCATACTTCTCACTATATTTTTTTAAAATACAATTTTATCGCTCAACTACATCATTCTGACTGAGAGTACTAAGCATGGTATATTGAGCGGCGATCCCACACTCTTTAAGATAATTCACAAATGGTCATAGATGTTATTCACCTAATCCGTCATACCGACCATAGTATTTACGACCACGATCGAATCTAACGGTCTTAATTTTCTTACTTAGCCGATTTTCAACTTCAACTTTGAAAATCTTGAACATGTCTAATGATTGTAACTTCTCATAAATAAGGTATAAATAGTCATATCGTGATTAATCGTCTATAAAACTAATAAAATATGTACGTCCGTTCTAAGAGGCCTTGGGGAATGATTCATACATGTCTATATGTATTAGTTTCAAGACGTCACTACATCAGCTTGCACCCTTATTTCTCTTGTCAGTGGTCTTCCCCCTAATACACTTTATGCAGATATCAAAGTCTGACATGTCAAGGGAATCAATAATTTCATATGACATTAACCTTTCTAGGCGTTGTTTATAAATATATCTCAAACGCTTATGCAACAACATGGAGGAATTCTCGTCGATCAAATTGCATTTCGTACCTATACTATGCATGATTACATTATCATTAGTAGGAGATAAGGTGTTTAATTTATACAATTTATCAATTAAAGAATCATTGCCAACTAACACTAAATTAAAGGAAATACTGAAAACTCCATTTTCAAATAAACAAGAATAACCAGATTTGTCCAAATAAGAAATAAAAATTAAGTTCCATCTAAAAGATGGTACATAAAATGTATTATCCAAATCCAGAAGAAAAAAAATTAGTTCCTAAATAAAGTCTAAAAACACCTATGGATTCTACTTTAGCCTTTTTGTCATTCCTCGTATAAATGTATTTTTCACCATCAAACGAAAATCAATTCCTGAGAAAATCCTGCATAGTGACACTTATATGAATAATAATACCAGTATCTATTCACCAAGTGTCATTAGGCACAATCACTACATTGACTTCTAAACTAACAAAGTTAAGAAGTTTACTTTTTTTGGCACACTAATTGGCATATTTAGAACAATTCATCTTCATGTGGCCCTTCTTCTTGTAGAAGAAACAAGGAAAATCTTTATTTTTCTTCTTTTGCTCTTTATGCCCATGAATCCCATAATCTTTAGTTTATTTCCCTTTGATTTTGTTATTGGTCCTCTTTCTTTTGATGCTCGAACCCTGATGAGTGGACGTAAAATTTTTAGATGTATCTCGCCTCAGTCTCTTCTCCTCTTGCACACATTAAGCAATGAGCTCATTCAATGTTCATTGCTCCTTTTGAGTATTATAATATATCTTAAAAGAAATAAACTCTACAGGCAGAGACATCATGACGAAATACACTAACATATTTTCTTTTATTTCAAGCTATAGTGTCTTTAGTCTTGTGGCGAGATTAAACATCTCTATAATGTACTCACGTATGTTACCCTTTCCATTTTACCGCATGGATACCAACTTCAATAGAAGTGTGGTTGTCTCGACCTTTTTGTTTGATGCGAATTGGTCTGCTAATTGTTTTAGTAAAGATTTTGTATTCTCCTCTTCAGTTATTGAGCTCTTTAATGGTTTCGAAATTAAGAGCATCATGATGCTCAGCTTCATACAATTAAATCGCTTTCACTTATCAAAGTCAACCCTCTGCTCTATAATGTTAGCACTAATCAGAGGTGCGGAGGGATCGTATCTCAATGCACAGTCTTAGTTCATGCAACCCAATAATACAATAATATATTTTTTCCAATGGATAAAGTTTAATCTAGTTAATATGGGAATGTTCCTCATGTTACCAATTATAAATTGCACTGAAAATGAAAAGAGAAATCTACTGTAAGCTCACGATCAAAGTCAAGAACGTTAGAGGTATAAGTAAGAAGTTATGCAATAAAAAATTATGCATATAGATGGGCTCTCGATGAGATACCAAATATAACATTACATTTTAATTTTGACGTAAAATTGAATTTGTTAATGGTACTCTCTATTATAGCTTAAACCTTAATTGGTCGCACAATGTGTCTTCCTTTAGGCCAACACATTATGCACATAGTTGACATTTTATATGAGCTATTTATAAGTTCATAACTTACAACAACCTTAATCAGTCACGTAACATGTCTTCCTTTAGGCCAGTATATTAAACGCATAATTTGAACAAATAAAAATTTATTCCTTAGTTGTAAACCTGACCAAAAAGTAACTTTCTTTTGGGTCAATTACTTTTAACATAGATCTACCGACACAAATGCACTAAACATACCTAAGGTGTCTTCCTTTGGGCTGACACAGTAGTTCAATTTAATAACACGTGTATAGATAGACTCAAGAAAATCCTAAGAGACCTAAAATTAGATTTCCAGGATATAACATGGTCTGGTCGTGCCATGTGACACAACCATGGACAACACTTAAAGTTAGGCAGGCCCACACGGTCTGGTCGTGCTTTAAGGACGGCAATGGCATGCACGAGCATGCAACACAACCTTGCCGTGTTCGCCAACACGGGCCATGTTGGCTAGCACAAGCGTGTCTGGAAGGCTAGAATGCAGACCCTGGCATGGGCCATGTCTGCTGGCACGAGGGTGTTCGAACAGCCAGAATGCAACACAACCCTAGCACGGGCTGTGTCCGCTAGTACAGGTGTTGGGAAGTGCAACATAGTCCTGGCACAGACTGTGTCCACTGGCACAGGCCGAGTCCGTTGGCACGGGTGTCTCCGGAAGGCCAAAATGCAACACGGCCCTAGCACGAGCCGTGTCCACTAGCACGAGCAGTATCCACTGGCATGCTCGTGTCCGAACCCGCATTTTGTCCCAGCATGCCACACGGTTGTGTCATGAAGTACGATCATGGTGTGCCACAACCCTAACCCTAATGTAGGTCTAATCGGCAATTTTCTTTAGAAAAATGACAATGGTTGCTGTTGTTCTTCGCGTTCTTTGCGAAAATCACAAAAACTTAAAAACATCGCAACTCTAGGTTTTCTTTTCAAGATTTCTGACGAACAAAAGTTATTTTATACCAGGAAAACTGATCTAGCATAGAAACAACAAAATCGACGAAAACCCAACTTTATCGCTATAGAAAACGATGAAACAGCAGTGGCTCTAATACCACTTGTTGGGGAAATTATTTTCCTAACTGTATGAATTCTAAAACATGATGAACTCATATGAAAGAAAACAATACAACAAGGATCTAATTACATCATGATTCTATAGTAGAAAATAAATACCAAAGGAAGATCATGAACTTAATTACAGCGGAAAAATCGTCTTTATGTGTCATCCACAAATTCAGAAATCCAGTGGAAGAAGAGGGGGAACAAGAGGGTTGATCTTCCGGAGGAATTAGATTGACGGCACCATAGTCTCTTCGCCAATGGGGAGCGAAGAGATCTATTATAATACCTAATCCAACAAGAACCAAGCCCTATGTATATGGCCTAATCTGTTATTAACTCATTAATAATAACGGTTAAGGTTAGCAATTTCTACTCATTTAAATCTTCCACATCTAATAACTCAAACCCTCCATATTGCTTAGATCACTTAATTAGTTTAGTTTTCTTAATGACACATATCTGTATGTCACAAATAATATGTAAACCCCCTAACGGGATAAAATCCAATATGAAAGACTCAAATCCACACCATAAATCCCATGTTAGGACAATCTTTTATCAAATTAAAATTCACAACAACTATAAAATCAATGATCAATCACACAAACAATTCAGAAATCAGGAAAATCAGAAATAGAAGATATAAGCTCACGGGACGTACGGTTCTTAAGGAAGTGGACGATAAGCTTGTTAACATGATCAGGGAACTGCTCCTGAACAAAATGGCATCCTTCAGGGACATACACAGTTTCCAATTTAGGGACGAAGTGCTTGGCCTTTCCACCCCTGACGTACTCCTCCATTCCTGGAAATTTCAAGCCGTAGTCTTTTTCTCCCATGATCAGCAATGCAGGAAGTTCAATTCTCGGATTCTCAACGACTTTTCTCTTGTGCAGTGACCTACAGTGATCAAAGTAACTCTGCTGATGCATCCTAAAGGAGGAGGGCATGAGCTTGTTGGCCACTGACCTGTATGGCAAAATGAGTGGAAATTGGAGCTGAGACTTCTCATAGAGAGCAGCATACGCATTGAGATCTTCCTCAGTGAACCATGGCGGCAAGGGAGTGGACAAATCTGCAAGGTCCATGATCTCCTGCCCTTGC
>JAOBBC010000107.1:6895607-6907806 GCA_025388495.1 Curcuma longa
TGAGCTGCTTTGCTTGTCAATTCCAGTTTATGAGGTAATCCCCATGAACTTAAATGCAGTTAATTCATAGTATTCCTATTTCAATAGTTGTACAACGAAGTAATATGATTCCACTTTTGATATCAGTATAAGCTTGAAGTTAATTTTACATCTCGAATAATTGGGCTACAATGTTCACCTTTTCAGTCTTGCTATACAAATATATCGTTCCAATACTTATATGAGTACAAACTTCTAGTGTTTGTGTATCTCTTGTGATTGTAATTGATTCTGAAATCTCTGTATGATACTATCTATGATCAATGGCCCTCTTATCGATACTTGACTTTGTTGGATATTGGACCTTAACGGACTAATACGGTTTTGTGGAAAAATCATGGTTCCATCAATCGATGAAAGTCATAATTGATTTCAAAATCGAAATCTACGTTTCACGTAGATAGATCTAGACTATTAATTTGCTCAAAACCGATTAAGGGTGAATGAGAAATTAATTATTCAAAGTCGGTCCAGAATAATATTAATTGTTAATTAATGTTATATAAGGAACTATTCGGAGAATTTCGATGGGTTTTCTTTCCTTATTAATGTTGCTATGTTAATGGAGTTAACACAAAAAATCCATGTGCTTTCTTCTCACGGGCGAGCAGGTGCACGCACCTACGAGCTCGCGGCCCGCCACCCGCCACGCGCGCAATGGGCATTTTGTCGGCGTACTTTGCATGTCGTCGCGAGGAGCATTGAGGAGCTTAAATTTATGCTCCAGCCAATGTGGCAGTACCTACGTTGCACTCGGGTGACGTGTTAGACTCTTATGTGGCATCCACGTGGGCAGGGAGAGATGATCGGACTGCTGACTGGACGAACGGATGACAACCGTTGATTGAAGAGGTGATGGATCACATATGATGTGATCTGGAGCGTTGGATCGCGAAGAGTCGCGATTGACCGCTGGTGATGGTGTTTGATCTTAAGCGTCAGATCGAATGGATTTTTGAATTCAGATCTGACGGCTGATGACAAAAGGGAGATTTGAGGATTACAACCCTCCAGATTTGATGGATAGGATTAAAGGTCGATCTGAAGAGTTACAACCCTCCAGATCGAACGTTCCAGATTGATCCTGCTCAAATGTCACATCCACTCACCAAATCTTGTGCATTCGGAGTCCAAAAAGCCTACGAAAAGGTTCGCTAGTCTCGGAATTTGAAGTGCTACTATTTCGAGACGTCGTCGTTCTATCTTGGGAAACGAATTGCTGCTATCCGTATGTACCTGTAGCAGAGCAATATCGTTTTACGGAGATAGTGTTGAACACTAACCTCGACAATATAATATTAGTTTGCATCTTCTCCGGCATCTACCGGAACCAACAGATTTTTCATCATTGTGATATCCGATCTTAGCAGAGGGATTGTTAGCTTTTGGAAATTAATTAGTGTTACTGTAGAAAAGTCATATCATTTCATTTACCTGAGCTTCACTTAGGTGCAATTGGGAACTTAAATTTTAAATTATGCCTTTCTTCAAGGTGCTGGTTAATTTTAAATTATGCCTTTCTTCAAGGTGCTTAACCAGTTACAGAGCATGCATTATGAGTTTATCACTCGTCTAAGGCAATTCTGGTTTGAGTCCAACAACCTTTTTGATGCTGGTATTATTCAAGTAGAGAAAGATGTTGAATTGCAACTTTCGTTCGACCTCTTCCAGGAAGGAGGCAAACTAAAAAGATGAAACAAAAAAAAGGAGAAAACCCTTAATTAAACGTCCAACAAACTCCATGTGTGCTATGTAACAAGTTAACTGACTTAAGTAATATGAAATATACCTATGGCACCTGAGCACCTTAATGAATTTATGACCCAGGATTGGCATATGGCCTATGATTATTTGGGAAAGAAAAGAAGCATATCTCTTTTGTACATCAATTTTTCATTCAATAAACCTTATCTTATTCAAACAATCGAATAGAGCATTGCTTATAATTAACGTAATAAGTAGAAAAACTAAAAAAAAACAATTTATAGTAATCATGAAAGAGCTAACTTAGGTATGTTCTTATGCTATTCGATGATCAACATAGCTGATGTCAGTAAAATTATCCACCTTAGCACCATTATGATGGTCAAAGTGTTAACCAAACAAATGTGAACAAAGCTTGATACAAGTGCCTCTAGTTACAGCCATTGAGAGTGGCTCATGCTTAATTAAGTTGATCAATAGTCAAATTCCACTTGGAAAGACTGGACCACCTAGATGCCTTAGCCGTATGGAGGTTCACCATTGGACAATGCTCGCTTTGAGGCCTATAAAAGAAGTCAAGGGCCACATTGAAGATTTGACATTCGGTGACTTGCTACAATGACTCTAGCTAGAGGCCAAGGTGGTTCTTCTCACTTTGCTCTACTTTGGTCTATAACTAATCTCCTCTTATCCATCCCCACCTCAGCATAGCCAAATCATATCTTCATCCATTGCTTCCCCCTTAAACTCACAATACACACTAGAATATAACTAGTGTATATTCACTAGCCAAGACCCAGGCCAAGTCAGTCCCTGCCCACATTTGCCTTTGCCTAGCTAGTTTCACATCGAACGGGCCAGTTTTTGCTTGTCCAAATTTCACGCTATGTGGTCGTGTTCACCTTGCTTCCGATTTTGATTTGATCAAGCTCCTTACCTTAGCCTTCTCTAGACAACTTCTCTAAGCGAGGTTTGAGCCAACTAAAGTAGTTAGTATTGCTGCAATCATAGCTTTAAGCATGTGATTTTGATATTTGATCAAGGTTTTAAGTTAGATAATATTGTGATTACTTATATGTGTGTCAAGTGTACAAGTGTAAGTTTGACATTGATTTGTAAGTGAAATAGTAGAAGTCCAAGTAGGTCGATTATTGGATACTTAGTGGAAATCCAAGTAGCTCGAGAATATAATTCTTGGCAATGGAAGTCAAAGTAGATTGAGTACTAGATACATGGTGGATTGAAGTTTTGGTAAATTAAGGAGGACTAGATGCTTTGAATCAAGGCCTTTTGGCATGAAAGATCCAGAAGCGTGAGTTCCTGGCATGATGAAATCCTGAAGGAGGAATCTCTTGGCAAGTAGGTAATTCCTATGAGGAAGAGTCGAGTGCACCTATATAATAGAGTAAGGGTGAGATTAAACTTAGGAAGGATTTTGACCTTAGAAGTTGTCAGAGTTAGAGGTTCAATCAACAAGAAATGTCTTTCAGTCGACTAGAACTTGAGTCAATTAAGCAACCAACTTAGGCTCAAACAAAATGTCAAAGAATATTTCTGTTCGAGGGTCACGGATACATAGTTTGTATTCATTAGCTTAGCTCAGAATTCTTATTTTCCATTACTCTTATTCTTTTTACTCTTCTTTTTGTACTTGATTCCTTTATTTTGTAAGAAGTGTGTAAAAAATAATTTTATCTCCGGAAGGTTTCCGAAAAGGAGAAAGGATAATGGATTATAAAAAGTGATTTATTGACGAGTCATAAGCCGTGAAATAGGAATAAAAGGTTTCAACCCATGTAAAAGAATTGTGTTAACTTATTTGTATTACATTTCTTATATGTTTTGTATTTCTGCTGCATTCTAATTCTATTTATAGAATTGATCAAGCAAACTAGTGATCAACTATTTACCCCTTTCCCCACTCTAGCCTCACCAATGATCCAACGATTAGCAATTTTCTTTATTTATTATGATTTATCTATAACATGCAAACTTATATAAGCAAGATCGTAAATTCTTACCTATCAAGAAAAAGAAAAGCGAACTCAGAAGGGCTAAATGGTTGATACGGTAGAATCACTGAGCTGCCACGTAACCACCATGTGGCCTTAAAGAAAGGAGTAAAATTGACAAGTAGGATCAAGAAGGATTAAATAAAGATCCGAAGGGTTGTATGCTGACAACCTCCGCATGTGTCGACCTCATCTCGATCTTGGTTTTGACCTCGACGTCTACTCGATCTCATGTACCGACCTCATCTCAACCTTGGGTTCTGACCTCGACGTCTGCTCGACCCCACGAGTTGACCTCATCTTAGCCTCAGTTCCGACCTCGACGTCTACTTGACCTTATGTGCTGACCTCATCTCAATCTCGGGTTCCGACCTAGGTGCCTACTTGGTCTCACGTGCTGATCTCATCTCAGCCTTGGTTTCGACCTCGGCGCCCGCTCGACCCCACTAGCCAACCTCATCTCAGTCTTGGTTCCGACCTCGGCGTTTATTCGGCCTCACGTGTTGACCTCATCTTAGCTTTGGTTCCGACCTCGGCGTCCGCTCGGCCCCATGAGCCGACCTCATCTCAGCCTTGGTTCTGACCTCGGGGTCTGCTCAGCCTCACGTGCCAACCTTATCTCAGCCTCAGGTTTCAATTTCGGCCTTTTACGCTGACTCCGTACCAGTCTTAGGCTGAGTCTAAGGAACCAGTTGATCCACGAGATTAGGAAACCCTAAGACTATTTCTCCTGAAGAAATATGAAAATATCCCGAAAGACATGGACAATTAGAACAAGTATATCGGAATATAAACATATGTTTTGGAATCTTTCTAAATTGGAACACATATTTCGGAATATATTTTAAACTGATGTTGACAACTCTATAAAAAAGTTGCCCGTACCTATGGGCACAGGTATACACACACAAAATCCTAACTTCCCAAGTTCTTAATCTCATTTCTCACACAAAATCCTAATTTGAGCGTCGGAGTTGCTTGTCGAGATACATCCCAGCGCCATTCTAACTTTCTTTTTGAGTGCTTTTTAGATTCCTTTATCTTTTCCGATGGCTATCTTTGAGGAACATGCATGTCAACAGTTCGTTGGCTGGTGGCTTGATCATCTGCTGTATTTGATTGGAACAATAGTAAATTTGAATTAAAAAACCTTAAATCCTTCACTATCTAGAAGAAAGCGAGAACCTATAAAAGGAAGGCTTGAACAAAAAGTTCTTAAGATCTACCTCTTAAAAGAAGAAAAGATTAGCTGAAAAGTCCACTTTAAAGAAGTAGCTTGATTCAAACTTCTTATGAAATAAATGCGCCTCGGATAAAAGATTAATTAAAAAGTCCATTTCAAAGAAGTAGCTCCATTCAAACTTGATAGCACTCAGATGAAGAAGATTCAAAAGAAAACACTCGATACCAGCAACTTAAATGAAGAAGAGATAAAATAAAATAGTGGAGAATTAATGTATTTCTTATTGCTGATGAATAAAAAACTTGATTACAATCATAGACTATACATGCCTTTATATAGCAATATGAAAAACTTAACTGATCCTAATGTCATGCTATGTATTCTAAAATTATGTATCTAGATTTAATCTTAGCCAATCCTTTATTCAAAGCATATCCGTTAAATACGGACATATTTCTATCTTAATTTTGACTTGATTTATATAATATTACATAGTCTCTCTTAAACCAAGTCACAAATGTTAGCTATCCCAATCACCTTCTTCAACTTGAGAAAAGTCTCTGTCTTCATTGGTTTTGTAAAGATATCTGCAACTTGACATTCACTAGGGTAATACTCAATGTTGATTTGTTTTCTGCAACCCATTCTCTGATTTTATGATACTTGATATCTATATATTTGCTGTGGTCATGAAAGATTTGATTCTTAAATAATGCAATTGTTGACTTGTTATCATAGAAAATTATCGTAGGGCCATCCTATTTGTGTTGTAGAAAATTGAAAATTTTTCTTAGTCAAATTGCTTACGTAGCAGAATTTGTTATTGCTATATATTTTGCTTCTGTTGTTGAAAGTGCTACTACTTGTTGTTTTTTAAAAGACCAAGAAAATATAGTTGAACCTAGATGAAAAGCATATCCTGATGTACTCTTTTTAGTCTCAACATCTCTGACCGAATCACTATCTGTATATCCAATAAGTTTCACAGTTTTATTAGTAAAATTTAAAAATTTCATCATTAATTGTACCTTTGACATATCTGAGAATTCGTTTTGCTGCAACCCAATGTGACTCCTTTGGTTTTCCATAAACCTGCTAAGTACTCCAACTCCAAAAGAAATATCTGGCTTCGTAGAAACCAAATATTTTAGACACCCAATCAAGCTTTTATAAGCTGTAATATTCATACTCAACAGTTTCATCTTTGGATAACTTTATATTTTCAATCACGGGAGTAGGAACCAATTTGGAGTACTCCATTCTAAATCTTTTTAAAATATCAGAAACATATTTCTTTTGTGAGACAAAAATCTCATCATCCATCTGAATAATTTCAAGTCCTAGAAAATAACTCATTAGGCCCATATTTGCTATTTCAAATTTACTAACCAAAGTGTCCTTGAATTCTGTGATTAACTTTAAGTTATTTTCGGTGAAAATCAGGTCATCAACATAAAGACAGACTATGAGTGTATCATTAGATTCAATATGTTTAACATACAAAGCATGCTCATAATGACATCTCAAAAAATCATTTTCAATAGAGTAAGAATCAATACAGCTATACGAGCTTATTTTAAACCATATAATGCTTTCTTTAACCTATAAATCTTATTCTCTTCCTCTTTCTTCACGTATCCTGCAAGTTGTTCAACATATATTTTTTCTTCCAAGAAGCCATTCAAAAAAGCAGATTTCACATTTATTTGACACAATTTTCAATTATTTTGAGCAGTAAGCGAAATAAGCATGCGCACTGTATCAAGTCTACTTACAGGAGTAAAAATCTCAAAATAATCAATACCTGCTTTTTGCTTGTAATCTTTTGCAACCAATCTTGCTTTAAAATGTTCAATTTCACCATTTGACTTATATTTTGTCTTGTACACCACTTTACTCCAATTGGTTCTTTTCTTGGAGGTAATTCAGTCAATTCCCAAGTACCATTAGTTTCAATGGCATGAATTTCCTCATCTATTACCTTCAACCAATGAGTCTTTTAGCAGCATTCTCAAAAGATATAGGATCACAATCTACAAAAAGAGCAAATTGTATAATTTCTTCATCAGACTGGCCATTATCATTACTTAATACATAATCTTGCAAGCAAGCTAGTAATTGACACTCGCGTTGTGATCTCTTAGTTGGTGCTTCAGATTGTACAGAAACTTGAACATTATCTTGAGTAGGCTGCTCATCCAAAAAATCATTGGGAATATCAAGAACAACAATGGGCTTTTCTTTTTCAATAGACCAACTCTAACTACTATGTTTATCAAAAATCACATCACAACTTATAATAACTTTCTTAGTTTCAGGAATATATAATTTATAAGCCTTTAATGTATCACTGTAACCAATAAAAATACACTTCTCACCTTTATCATCAATTTTCTTTCTCAACTTATCCGGTATATGTGCATATGCCAAACAACCAAAGATCTTAAGATGTTTGATAGTCGGCTTCTTCTATTTCAAGCTTCCTCAGGTGTCTTATCTTGAATACTTTTTGTTGGATACCTATTCAATACATAAATAACACAAGATACAACTTCTATCCAGAAATGCTTAAGCAGATTTTTTGATTTCAACTTACATCTTACCATATCCATAACAGTTCTATTTTTTCTCTCAGCCACCCTATTTTTTTGTGGAGTGTATCGAGCTGTCCTTTGATGTTGAATACCATGCTTCTTTAAAAAAATCATCACAAACAATATATTTTGTACTTCTATCAATTTTTAAGATTTTGATTTCAAGTCCACTTTGTTTTTCAACAAATAGCTTAAATTGCTTGAAAATATCATATGTTTCTGACTTTGATGTAGAAGATAAACCTAATTTTTTCGACTTAAATTATCAATAAAAATAATAAAATACTTATTACCTCCTAGTGATGGAACTTCCACTGTCCACAAATATGAATGAACAAGTTTAACTATTTTGTGGCTCTCCATGACTTTCCTACAAGAAAAGATTTTCTATGCTTCTTGCTAATTAAACAAGTCTCACAAACATGATTAGGCTTTATAATATCAAGCAACTTAAAAATAAGCTTCCTTCTCGCTAAATAATTTAACTCAGAAAAATGAAAGTGCTCAAAATGCATATGCCACAATCAATTATCATCCAAAATCTTAGAATTAAAGCAAGAAAGAAATTTATGTTGAATTTTCAAAGGAAATAATCGATTTTGAGATATCTTTACCTTTTCTATCAATTTTCCTTTTCCATCTGTTATGGTGCAATACCCCTGAATAATGTATATTTTATAATGCTTTTCTAATAATTGCCCCATACTTAATAAGTTTTGGTGAAGTTTAGGAACATAAAAGATATCAGATATAAAATTTTAAGAACCATCTTTTGATTGAATATAAATTTTACCTTTTTCAAAATTGGTACTTTTGTCTTATTTTCAAAAGTAACCTCTGACTGAATTGATTCATCTAACTCCAAGAATAGCTCTTTTCTTCCACACAAATGGTTAATACATCCAGTATCCAAAAATCATACGTTCTCATCTGTAGGTAAACTGTTACTAGCCAAAAGTAAAGTTTCAACTTCATTAGAGTTCTCACCATAATTTCCAACAATGTTTGCTTGGTTGCCATGATTGTTGAATTTCTTGTATCTACAATTTGCAATTTTGTGTCCATATTTTTTACAATTATAGCAATGAGCCGAAAATTTATCTTGCTTGACATTATCTTCACCTCTTCCTTGATTCGAGTAATTACCTCGTCCTCTTTTTCTATATCCTCCTCTTCCTCGTCCACGACCTCTATTGAATCCTCCTCCTCTTTGACTAAAGTCCGTTGTATTAAGGGTAATTGGACTCTTGCCCTCAGGACATAGTTGAGTTAGTTACGACGGAGCAGACTTGTTGAAGTGGATAAGGGTAGAATCTCGGCGAAGCCGAGGGGTAATGCCCTCCTCCGTCATAGCCAACTGCAACTTCCCGATTTACCTCCTCACAGATGGTCGTGGGGCCAACTGTGTGGGACCGCTGGGTGGCAGATTCCATCTTATTGCTGAAGAGCACGTTATTTTATTTAATTATTTAATCACGTTTTTTGCTGAAGAGTAATCAGACTCTTATGATCATACTTCAATGGTATGGTTCGAAGAATTTTCTCAACTACGACATCATCTCTAATTTTATCTCCATTGAATCTCATTTTATTAACAAGATCAGTAAGACGTGAAAAATATTGCTCAATTGTTTTTGTTTTTGTAGAGGTCATCTCACATCGATCGTATAACTTTCGTAGCGATTGCAACTTTGATTTTTGTACTCGATCAACTCCTTGTATGATAGGTTTAAGATGTCCCACGCCTCCTTTGCCGTATTGGCATTTGCTATCATGCCAAAAATTGAATAATCTACTCCTTGATGAATTTGTTCCAGCGCAAGTTGATCTCGACGTTGAGAGTTTGCATTGGCTTCTTCTGAAAGATCTAGATCAATAGAGCTTCAAATATTTTGAGCTTTCAAATGTGTAGACATCATTATCTGCCAATAATTATAATCGAGCTTCCCATCTAATTTGTGACCAGACCAAACAACATTAAAATTGTTTATCATATTTACTATTAAGAAAAACGAGTTAGAAGGTAACCTGGCTTTGATATCACTTTGATAGCACTCAGATGAAGAAAAGTCAAAAGAAAACACTCAATATCAACAACTTAAACGAAGAAGAGACAAAATAAAATAGTGAAGAATTAATATATTTCTTATTTATATAACAGTATGAAAAACTAAACTGATCATACTATAGATCCTAAAATTATGTATCTAAATTTAACCTTAGCCAATCTTTCAAAACGTATCCATTAAATACGGACATATTCTATTTTAATTTTGACTTGATTTAAATAATATAATAAAATTGCTTATGAAATAAATATAACTTGGATAAAAGATTAGCTGAAAACTCAATTTTAAAGAAGTAACTGCTTATGAAATATATGCATCTCAGACAACCAGGTAGAAGGCAAGACAATTCAAACCAAGGTGAACACGTGAGCAAGACTATGCCTGAGGTAAAAGATACACATGAATAAATACATAAATCATAACAAGAGAGATTCTAAGTTTCTGCCGCTAGCAGCAAAGGAAAAGATGCTTGTAATATCGAATCTAACAGAAACCACTGTTGTATAAGTACAACAAGAAAACATGTCATCCTAGTCATGGCCAAACACTCCACATTCCTGGTGTTATCAGCTACTTGTCATTATGTTGCAGACATGTTATTACTTTACTGGTGTTTACTCATTCAATTGTTTGTCTCCAGCTCTTGTTCTTTTTTGCTCTAGAAATCGTTAGTATTACCCCAAAACAAACAAACAAAAAAGACATACGCTGCCTACAACAATGAAGCTAATAGGCAAAACTCCACCACCAATCCTTGGCTTTCTGTTGGTTCTCTTTTCCTCTGAGTTTTATTATCAAATAACTGACGGTGTTAAAACAGACTGACTGATATAAAAAGACATACACCATGTACAAAACTGAGCAATACCATTCTGAGTTGCTCTAGTACACAGGAATCCACCACCAATCCAGTTATATAAATTCCTCCAGTAGCTCGAATTCAGTAATGACAATCATAAACTCTAGCCCTGAGGCACTATCTGCCAATTAAAAGTTTTTTTAAATACAATTTAGGTACCTGGACTTCACTCGATTATTCCTCGATTTTGATGGCCTTTTCCTTGATTCATCTATCGGCGCACAACTTATCCATATTCAGAAGTTGATCTATAAGATAATCATCCTATTTGAAATTCTTGATTTTTTTTCGCTCAAGTGCTTTATACTGTACCACCACACTCGTGGGGCATGCCAAAATATATTTTGATAGGACTTAGAATTTTCACTATTTTATAATCTAAATTAACACAAGTCTTCTTATGCTCTGGAATTGGACTAGAATCTTAAATTCTATCTTACACTTTCTCACTATTTCTGTGAAGGGTCTCAATTTCAATAATCTTAACTAGATGAAATGAATTTACCTTTTGTAGATTTTTTTTTTAAGCTTGAGGCTTAATGAAAGTAAATAATCTTTTTTTTTTTTTGTCATTGATACGGTGGATAGGGAAATCTATACGTGGCAGGTTCAAGTAAGAGGTCTAAGTCAATAAATCAAAAATCAAATAGAAGTGGAGGTCAAAGCGGGCATTCGACCTCTCAAACTTGGGTCATCAAACCCCCTTGGCTCGGACATCCGACCCCTTAGGCCACCATACTCCCTCCCTAGGCTAGGTCATCAGACTCTTTCAACTCGGCCACTCGAGTTTGGCTCCTCGATCACCTGACTCCTTTGAACCCGATTCTCTAGACTCTTTCAACTTGATCATCCGATTCTAGCAACTTGGTTGTTAGACTCCTTTAACTAGGTCATCTGACTTCGACTCCTTAGTCACTCGGTTCCTCTGGACCAGATTCGCTAGTCTTTCAACTTGGTCATCCGACTCCAACAACTTGGCCATCAGACTCCTTCAGCTTGGTCACCCGATCTCTCTAGTTCGGTTCAGTCGACTCCGACTTGGTCACCTGACCCCTCTGGCTCGGCTCGTTAGATCCTAACAGCTCGATGGCTTTGGGGTGGGACCTACATCCTATGTGGCTTACGATATCGTTTTTCCCAGAGAATATGGGTAACACAGTCATTTCTCTTGTAAGACATGGGTAACACAATCATTTTTCTCGAACGACGTGGACAACGTAGCTATTTTTCTCAAAAGACGTGGGTAAACACATAAGCCATATGAGGGCATGATTGCAACCCTTTAAAAGGTTGTCTGCTTTCACAGGCGGAGGTACGCACACACAATCATCCAAAATTCCTCCAAACTCTTTTGACTTTTCCCTTGCTTTATATTTTCCATAGCCTATGTGTTAACTTAAACGTCGAAGTGGTCATGTCGAATCTAATTTCAATGTCCATTTTAATCTTTGATTGAGTCATGTAATCTTAGATGTCTTCTTCACTCTTGAAGCTCCCTCAATAGTTGCTTCTCTTGTTAACCTATTAAACCGCGTTCGCATACTGGAACAATCATGAAAGTAGATTTTGTTTGATCTTAGTTAGAAAAAAGTCCTATTATTATATATTAAAAGTTAATGTATAAGATAAATCATAAAATTTAAATATAGTTCTAGAAGTATACTAGTCTTTGATCCTAACATCTCCTTTTTGTTCCTAAATAGAATTTTAATCCTGCCGACCAATGTTGATAGATGAGC
>JAOBBC010000107.1:6926195-6940544 GCA_025388495.1 Curcuma longa
TAAGAATTGCCTAACTTTAAACATGGTTTAGCCAAACATTGAAACTCAATGCACTTGGGGCAACTATTGCACCAACACTTTTAACTCATTTTATAATTTTCTAATATTACTTTTAGATCTTGACAAAGCATTTGTTAAACATGCAATGGTAGCATACATCTTGTCAAGTTTGGAAGAAGTTACCTCATCATCACTGAATGATGACTCACTTGAGAATTCCACATCTTCACTGTGACTGTCTTCATCTTCGCAACTCTTCACATTGCTTAATGCCATGAGTGCCACATGCCTTGGATTCTTTCCTTCATCTTCCTCTGATGAGCTTGAAGAGGAATCATCCCATGTGGCTTTTAGGGTCTTCTTCTTCTTAAGTTTGTCCTCTTGCTTCTTCACTTATGGACACTTGAACTTGAAGTGTCCTTTTCTATTGCACTCAAAGCAAATCACATCAATTTTAAATTTAGATTTTTCTAGAGATTCACCTCTCCTCTTGTTATCATTTAGGATATTCTTGACATCCATCTTGTCAAATTTTTGAGATTTCCTCATCATTTTCCTTATGAAATTTGCCATCTCGCTTGATGAACTCTCTTCCTGACTATCGCCTTCTTGATTAGATTCAGATAAAGTTTCTTCTTTCCTTTCCTTTTTCTTCTCCTTATCCTTTTTCTTGCTCTTTTCACCTGCAACCAAAGTTATACCCTTCTCCTTATGACTCGCATTGGCTTGTTCATGCAATTCAAGTTCACAAAATAATTCATCTAGTTTAACAATTGACAAGACCCTTGAAACTTTGTAGGCATCCACCATGGATGACCACAATGAATCTCTAGAGAAGGATTTCAAGGCATACCTAATGAGATCTCTATTTTCTAACTTTTCTCCGATGGCATGAAGTCCATTTGACAGCTCTTTGAACCTTCCGTGAAGTTAACTATTGGTTTCACCTTCCTTCATTATGAAATTCTGCATTTGATTGATGAGAAAGTCCCTTTTTGCAATTTTAGAATCCTTGGTACCCTCGTTGAGTTTAATCAACATATCCCACAGTTCCTTGGCACTTTTGAATGGATTGATCTTAATCCATTGCTTCAAGCTCAATCCACACTGCAGGGTAACCACTGCTTTGGCGTTTACTTGTGACTTCTATTTTTGATCAGCAGGCCATCATGTGGATTCTAATAATTTTCCATGTTCATCTATTGGCTTAGAGAAGCCCTCAAATACGGAGAACCATATATCTATTTCAGTTCTTAGGTAGTATTCCATGCGGCTCTTCCAGTATGTGAAGTTACTTCCCTTAAAATATGGTGGCCGTGTAGTATTATGACCTTCTTTAATGACATTTTGTTGTTCTAAGCTTGGCTCCTTTGGATGTAAATCCTCCAAAATGACCGTGCTTTGATACCACTTATTGGGACCTTGTGAGCTAGAAGGAGGGGTTGAATAGCTCAAATCGCTTAGTCTTGAACTAGAGTAGTAGAAACTTTTCAGAGAACTAGCCACACCACATAACCAACGCTAACTTGGATGATTTTATTTAGTATCCGCCTCCTTGAAGTGACTAATCCAAGGATCTACTCTTAGCTCACCACTTTCACTAAATCTTCTCCTTCTCAAACAAACCCCGAAGGCGGAGAAACCTTCTTATAGTAGAATTACAATAGCTTACAAAAGAAGGAAGAAAACACAAAGAAGAAGAAGAGAATTTTACAAAGATTTTGAGAGTTTTGCTTCTTCTTTTTCTAAAAATTGCTTCAAGTTGTGTAGTTGAATATCAGATAACTTATTCAAAACTTGAGAAAGAATTCTTGGAGAAAAATCATATGAACAGTACCCAACAACAACAGCAAACTTTCACCATTTAAACTTGTTCAACTTTTCTTGAGATTAGTCGACTGATTTGGTCAGCAACTAAATAATGACTTCTGAACCTTCTGAAATATTATCTGATTTTATCTATTTTCAAATATCAATCGAATTGATGCATATACCAGTTGACTGATATGGATAATCGAGTCACTAGTTGAATCGATTCTCTTCAGTTTTCTTTCGAAATAGAATTAGAATCAGTCGACTGATATAATGAATCTTGAATCGATTCTCTTTTATTTATTTCCAAAATAAAATTAGTTGATTGATACGGTGAATCAATCGAATCGATTCTCTTTTGTTTGCTTCTGAAACTGAATCAGTCGACTGATATGATTAATCAGTTGAATCGATCATATACTGTTTGTCTCGAAATAGAATTAGTTGACTGATATGATAATTCAATCGAATCGATTCTCTTCTGTTTGCTTCCAAAATAGAATTAGTTGACTTATATTCCTTATCAGTCGAGTTGATGTCCAAATCAATCCGACTGACATGGGAATCACTCGATTGATATGTAGAATTAGAGTTGAACAACAATATAAATCGACTAATTATTCACGTCCAGTCGACTATATATCATGAGCAATCAACTGATAGAAGTATTTTTATCGAATTCGTTTAAATTACCTCTTGCACATCTAATCCATGATGTGCTCAATTTTTCTTCTCTTGTCAAGAATCTGATTATCGACCTTCTTGGACTTCACTTGCCTCACATTCGGCCTTTTGACCTATAAGGACTTTCTCTCGCCAAGAGTTCACTTCCCGACTTTCTTAGATTTTCCTTTGCCTCACATCCAACCTTCTTACCTGTAAGGATTTTCCTGCATGCTTGATACACAAGTGAGGTTTCTCATACTTTTATCTAAGCTTTACTGATGTCAACCATCAAAATTATAGCACATGGGCACGATTGCATCAACACAACTGACTAAGACTTCTCGCTAGTCTTCTTGTCAACTTCGACCTAACTAGACTTCACTCATATCCAAACATCAGGTCCTGTTTAAATTAACCCTTGGTCAAACTAACTAGACCTATGTATATTACCAAATATCAAAAACCTAGAGGTAAACTGGTGCTCCCTGCACCAATAGACATGATACGCCGCCATACATATCTTTGGCATTAATATCACCTTGCTCGCACATACCCAAACACACCCACTAAGGGGCGACTAATGGGTACCACGTCAACCCTAGGTATAGTTCAGTGGTTAGGCCCAAATCCCATTAGTCAAGTCAGTAAGACTTGTGCCTCCTTCAACTATATAGACTTGAATGAGAGGCTTGTGATATGATAAGAAGAGGGAATCATACATGACAAAGTTAAGTCAATAGTCAAGGCTAAGTGGAGGTCAAAAGTCAAGACCTTGTGGAGGTTAAAGAGTCAATTTCAACCTCATTAGCTCGGCTCGAGACTTTGACTTCTCCATCCATCCACTCGGTCACCTTGACTCCAGAGGACACAGCCTCCTCGACTCCTTCTTCAACTCGGTCACCCTGACTCTAGAGTACACGACCTCCTTGACTCCTTCGTCTAGTCGGTCACCCTGACTCCTGAGGATACAATCCCCTCGCTCCTTCGTCGACTCGGTCACCCCGACTATAAAGGACATAGCCTCCTTGACTCAGTCATCCTGACTCCAGAGGACACAGGCTCCTCGACTCCTTCGTTGACTTGGTCACCCTGACTCCATAAGACATAACCTCCTTGACTCGGCCACCCTGACTCCAAATGATGCAGACTCCATGATTCCTTCAAAACCTAGTCATCCTACATGGGACTATTGACGGTTACTATGAATATTCGTAGATAACGCACCATGAGTGAATGTAGAAACAATTATATGGGTGTCAAATTTGGTCCCCTAGATGCTCTCCTACATACACGTGACATGTAATGAATGGAGGAACAGATAACGACTGTTGGATATGGTCTCCCAAGATTGCGAATATGGATATGCTCTTTTAGACAGTAATATAAACCCTGGAGAAAGCATGCAAATGGAGGAGGTGATTTTATTTTTCCTTCTTCTTCTTCCTCTATTATTCTGATGTTTTCACTTTCCTTAAGCCCTTATCCTAACTTGAGCATCAGGGCCACGTTGAGCTCCCTTGGCGTCCATCTTAATTCTCATTGGAGTATTGCAGGTATCTTTGGTGTCTTCCATCTCTCCAGGATCTTCAAGCTACCTCCGCTATTCTATCTTGCTGACTCACTAGACTGCAACCTGAGATATGAACAGTAATCATGAAAAAAAAAAGTTGAAAATTTGAAAAGATTACTATGCTAGTAAGCTTCTTTCTCTACCATGATTACAAAACAACTCCTCATTACTTGGTATATTAAACAAAAATTTTACTTGTGACTGTTTATATATTTGTAATGCAAGTGATGTCTCAGGATGCTTATGATTGTATGTTATTAATAATTTTACTATAACAAATTGCATCACAAATCTATTAGTGAGTCATTAGAGAGATTAAAAAATGGTTAATATTGCATCCTAGTTTTGAGGCTTAGCTTATTTATATAAAAAAAAGATAGGTATGTGTAAGCATGTCAATTTACATAGTTGAGTTTTCACAATAAACAATTATTATAATGTAGCTTTCAGTTGGTAGTTGCCAATATATAATTGAAAGGTGTACCTAGTTAGTATTAATTTACTTCAATTATCAACCACATGTGTAGTTGAAATAATAATGAAATCACTTTGACTTAGCACGAATTGATATGCTATAATCACAAAAAGTACAAATTTATTTGATGAAATGCATTCATCATTCATGTACTTTATTGTGTAAAAATGATACATTTTATATTATTGATCTCAAATAACTAGAATTTACAATTTGTGTTGATTACTCTATGTTCACTAGAAAACAATATGGAAGAGTTGGGCAACAACCAAGATTGCACCACACATCTTGTTGGCTTGTAAAATTGAACTAGACAATGACATCTTGTAAGATAGGGAGGTAAAGCAAGATGAACTTTAATTTTGATTGACAATGTTTCAATGGAGGTGAAAATTTATTTTGTTCATTACAAGTTTAAAGGTGGCATATACTAAGGAGTTGTTCCCAATCTACTTGATCTAGCACATGGAATAAGAATAGGGCTTAGAGCAAAGCCAACAATACAAACTTTATTGCCACTAATTAAAAGAAGTTTACGAATAGTAATATATCTAAAGACATGAGTACAACATGAACATGATGGCACATGTAAAGGATGATAATCATTATAAATATTATTACATTAATTTTGCCCTATGCCTTGTATTTTACTTTTTTCATTTAATAGAGTTAGTATTTAGGTTGCATAAGATTTTATCTTCTATAAAAAATATTTTTTTATTGTTTTAATGCTTCAATGTTGATAAATAATTATCTAGTTGGGAAGGGCATTATTGATAAAATTTATTCTCAATTAATTTATAATTCACACAATTGGTGAGATTTATTCTCATTAATAATTTTCATTAGTAAAGATCTTAAGTGATAAAAAGATCTGTATGTAAAGATGTTTCTTAAGAGTGTAAGTCCCTATCTGTATTTTCATTAGTGACCAAGGGCATCACCATTGAGATTACCATCGAGTTTTCCCATCAACCATGCCCAACCCTTCATTGATTGCTCATCAACATGAATATTGGCTAGTGATGACTAAGGATCTTGTAGTGATTGTTAGAACTTGTGGGAGCTAAAGGGGGTGAATAGCTCCAATCAATTCGATGATATTGCCTAGCTAGCGGAAAACTTGAAGCAAAGCCAACAAAGCAAAACACAACGCTAACATGCTTGATTTTACTTGACTCATTGCCTCCCAAGGCGAATATGCTCAAGGTCTAGTCCTGACTATTGATGCAATCAAATCCAAGGAATATAATTTTGATGTTTGATAACATTTAAGTTAAGGCCAATGAAATGAGATTTCACTTGTGCGATGAGTGTGCATAGAAAAGTCCTCGCAGGTTGGAGATCGGATGTAAGGTAAGAAAAGTGCAAGAAAGTTGAGGATCGGATTCTTGGCAAGATGAAGTCCATGTAAGTCGAAAGACCAGATGTAAGACATGAAAAGTCCAAGGATGTCATAAACCAGATTCTTGGCAAAGGGAGGAACCCTGAGCAGATAGCGGATTGGATGTAAAGGTAGATGAAGCCCAAAAATGAGGAAGCTCCAAAAATGTAAGTCTAGAGAACAGGAGGTTCATCTGACATTAGGTACTTGGGAACGAGAGTAGAGGAGTTTATGCAAATTCAACCTTTAGGATGGCTGACAAAAGAGAATCAGTCGATTGATACAGGTATCAATCGACTGATACTCTGGAAAAAAAAAAGAAGGTTTCTATTTCTATTTCAGATCAAAGTATTAGTCAACTGATGGTTACATCAATCGATTGATATCAATCAGAAATCAAATAGAAGCAAGTAAATTTGATTATTCAATTCGACTGATGACATCAGTCAATTGATGGTTGACAACAATCAACTGATGTTGATCAAAAATCGAATAGAGACTAATCGATTTAATTATTTGATTCAACTGATGGCATCAGTCGATTGATGTCAATTGATGATTGGCATCAATCAATTGATGTTGACCAGAAATTAAATAGAGGCTTATCGATTCAGTTGTTTGACTCAACTGATGGTATTAGTCGATTAATATTTGATATCAATTGATTGTTGTCGATCAGGAGTTGTGCAGAAGCAGGTCGATTCAATTGTGAGATTCAACTGATGGCATTTAGTCGATTGCTCGAATAAATCAATCAATTGATGTTCAAATTATTAATAAAATCAGACAGATTTTAGAAGGTTTAGAAGTCATTCAATGGTATGAATAATTATCAAAGGTCATATCAATCAACTGATGGTGTGTAACACTTGACTGGTAAGTGAAAAGAAACTTGTTGTTCAGTTCGAGTCAATCATTCATATAAAAGGCAAAAGGATTTCGTTTCAAGGTAGAGCTCCCATCTTAAGCCAAAGTTTTCATGCTAACTCCTTGCTAAGAAGTTCTTAAGCTCAAACTCTTTCCTTGGTGCAAGCAGTTAAAGAAGAAGAAGCCAATATCCATTAAGAAATCATTGTAACTTCTTCTTACTTCATCTCTTTTTTGTGTTGTGTTGTAATATTGCTGTAGAAGGTTTCTCCGCCTTCGAATTTGGTCCAAAAAGGAGGAAATCAATAAAGGTGGTAGAATGCTAGATTAGCCTTAGTTGTAGTCACCTCAGGGAGGCGGTGAACCAACTAACCAACTTGTTATCATTGTGTGTGTGTTGAGTTGTTTGTCTTCAAGTTTCCGTTGTGCAAGTTCAATCAATGAAGCGACAAGAGTTATTCAACCCCCTCTTCTAGCTTGCAAGGTCCCAACAATTGGTATCATAGCAAGTTCGCATCGAAGGACTCACACCCAAAGGAGCAAAAATTTTGAGCTGCAAAAATATCTTTGAAAGAGGGTCACAACATTACTCGACCATCTTACTTCAAAAGAAATAACTTTTCCTACTTGAAGAGTCGCATGGAGGACTACCACATGACCAAAATTGATATGTGGTTCTCCGTGACCCAGGATTTCAGTGCACTAACCTCTGAAGATGGAAGAATTCTGGAATCTGCAAGATGGGCTACTGATCAAAAGTGGAAGGCACAAGCGAAAGCCAAAGCAATTGTCACTCTTCAATGCGGACTGTGCTTGGAGCAACTAAACAAAGTTGGTCCATTCAAAAGTGCTAAAGAGCTGTGGGATAAGCTATTAAGCTGAATGAAAGCACCAAAGACTCTAGAATTGCAAAGAGAGACCTTCTCATCAACCAAATATAGAATTTTATGATGAGAGAAAGTAAAATGGTGAGTCAACTTCATGGAAGGTTCAAAGAACTTCTAAATGAACTCCATTCCATCAGAGAAAGGGTGGAAAATAGAGACCTCATCAGGTATGCACTTAAATCCTTTCCAAGAAACTAATTGTGGTCATCAATGCATGGTTGATGCCTATAAGATTTCAAGGGATTTATCTATTATCAAATTAGATGAATTATTTTATGAATTAGAATTGCGTGAACAAGATAATGCAAACCATAAGGAGAAGGGTATAACTTTGGTTGCAGGTGATAAAAACAAGAAGAAAAACAAAGAAAAGAAGAAGGAGAAGAAGGAAGAGTCCTCTTCCGATTCTGAATAAAGAAGTGATATTGACGAGGAGCTATCATCTAGTGAGATGGCAAACTTTGTTCAGAAGATGATGGAACACTCTTGAAATTAAGTTCAACAAGAAGGATGTTAAGAAAATGTGCAGTGACAACAAAAGAAGGGGTAAGTCTCCAGTAAGGTCAAAATCAAAATCTGATGTAGTTTGTTTCAAGTGCAATAGAAAAGGACACTACAAAGATGATTGTCCAGAATCGAAGAAGCAAGATGATAAATCGAAGAAGAAGGCTACATGGGATGACTCATCTTCGAGTTCATCAAAAGAAGATGAAGGGAAGAACTCAAGGAATTTGGCACTTATGGGATTGAACAATGTTGAGAGCAATGTGGATGAATAAAGTCATGAAGAAGATGTAGAGTCCTCAAGTGAGTCATCATCGAGCCATGACGAGGTAACCTCTTCAAAATTAGATAAACTCTACTCTACCATTGCATACTTAACAAATCCTTTATCTAAATCAAAAGGTAGAGTTAAAAAATTACAAAATAAATTGAAATCACTTAGAGGTGAAAATGTGTCATGTGAGACTTGCATGCATCATAAAAATGTCACTTATAATTTTGATGAGCTTAAGAATAAAAATGCATCCCTAAAATTGTAAGTAGGTGATCTTAGAAATGCATTGAAAAAATTTTCTTCAAGCTCTAAGTATTTAGACATGATTATAGGAGCTCAACAAGTTGTTTATAACAAAGTAGGATTAGGATATAAGCTAAAATAAAAAGAACTTAAGTTTATATCCTTAATCAATAGAAATAATCTTCTAAAACAAAAATTATGCAAGCTTGGGTACCCAAGCAATTTGTTATTGATGCTTCTGGATCTAAAATTTGAGTGTCAAACATTAGGTTCATCGTATTTGAGCAGACATGCGCTGAGAGGGAGAATCCAACAATATGGTTTATCGATTGTGGATACTCTAGGCACATGACGAGGGACTCATTAAAGTTTTCATCACTTAAGAACAAAAGTAAATGTACCATTTCCTTTGGTAATAGTGGAGAACTCAAGGTAGTAGGAATAGATGACATTGAAATTTCTGAACAATTTAAGATAAAAAATATCTTATTAGTAAAAGACATGACTTTTAATCTTCTAGTTATTAGCCAACTATGTGATTCTGAATATAGAGTTGAGTTTAACTCATCTCAATATCTAATCAAATATAGTGAACTAAACACTACCATACTCATAGGTCATAGAAAGGAAAATATTTATCAAATTGAATTATATGGTGTTATTAATGTGTTTGCTAATTGTCTCATGTCCAAAGAAGAGGAGACTTGTCTTTGACACCGAAGGCTTGCTCACACCAATTTGAGGAACATCAAAAGATTATCAAGGAAAAAGTTGGTGCATGGATTGCTAAAGTTGAAGTTTCAAAAGGATAAAT
The DNA here is from genome assembly GCA_025388495.1 of Curcuma longa. Taxonomy (NCBI): domain Eukaryota; kingdom Viridiplantae; phylum Streptophyta; class Magnoliopsida; order Zingiberales; family Zingiberaceae; genus Curcuma; species Curcuma longa. The sequence continues at coordinate 6,935,692 of JAOBBC010000107.1, forward strand.
TATGCGATGCATGTCAAATGGGTAAGCAAACCAAAGTTGCCCACAAAGGTAAAAATATTGTGAGTACTACATCAAATGCATTAGAGCTTATACATATGGACTTGTTTGATAGTAGTAAATATAAATCTCTAAATGATAGTAGATATTATTTTGTTATAGTTGATGATTATACTAAATTCACATATGTATTTTTCTTAAAGTATAAGGACCAAACCTTAGATACCTTGATTGCTTTTTGTAGAAGGGTAGAAATAAATCATATAAGAAATGATCATGGAGGTGAGTTTGAAAATGATAGATTTTCTGAATTTTATTTAAAGAAATATTATAAACATGAACTTTCAACCCCTAGGACACCACAACAAAATGATATTGTGGAAAGAAATAATAGAGTTTTGCAAGAGGCGACTAGGAGCATGTTGAATGAATAGTCACTTCCTAGTCACATCTGGACAGAAGCAATAAATACAACATCGTATGTGTAAAATCAAACTTTGATACATAGGTTTTTAGATAAAACACCACATGAGTTGTGGTTTGAAAAAATCTCCACAAGTAAGCATCTTAGAGTATTTGGATGTAAGGTATACATTCTAAACACCAAATATCATTTAGGAAAATTCTCGGCTAAGGCTTATGAGGGTATTCTTGTAGAATATTCTAATCATCTAATCATCGCAAAGCCTATAGAGTCTACAATAAGTGATCTCTAATAGTTGAAGAATCTCTAAATGTTATCTTTGAAGAAAATTCACCTTCAAATCCAACAAAAGACAACCGATGTTGAAATGCAATTTGAATTAGAAAAATTAACATTAAATGGGGGAAACGATCAAGGAGGAGAAAATTAAGAAAGTGAGAGCGAAAGGATAGAAGGATCACCTCTTGAGCATGTGGTCACTACAACTCAAGAACCAAGATTCACTAGGACAAATGTTAATCATCCCTTAGACTAAGTCGTGGGAAACATTACACAAGGGGTGAGAACTTGATCATATTTTCAAAATGAAGGAAGTTAAGTAGCATTAATCTCCCAAATTGAACTAAAATCTATTAACAATACTTTGTTTGATCTGAACTGGATTTTAGCAATTCAAGATTAATTAGCTCAATTTGAGATAAATTAAGTTTGGAACTTAGTTCCTAGATCTGAAGAAACCTTAATTATTGATAGGGAGTGGTGGTAAGAAACAAAGGTAGATTAGTTACTAGAAGTTTTAATCAAGTGGAAGGATTGGATTATGATGAAACATATGAACCTTAGCTTGATTGGAATCCATTAGAATAATGCTAGCATTCGCTGCTCACAAGGGTTTTAAATTATGTCAAATGGATGTGAAGTTAGTATTTCTTAATGGATTTATCAAAAAAGAAGTTTATGTTGAACAACCACCAGAGTTTGAAAATTTAAAATTTCCAAACCACGTGTATACGCTTAAAAAGGTCTTATATGGGCTAAAACAAATACCTCATGCTTAGTATGAATGATTGCCAACAATCTTAGTGTCTAAAGGATTTTATAGAGGGTAAATTGATCCTACATTATTTCTGAAAAATTATGAAAATGATATCTTTGTAGCCCAAGTATATGTGAATGACATTATTTGTGGGTCAACAAATAAAGATTATTTGAATGAGTTCATAAGTCACATGGAAAGTGAATTTGAAATGAGTTTGGTATATAAGCTAATATTTTTTCTAGGACTATAAATTAAGCAAACAAAAGAAGGAATATACATTCATCAATCTAAATATGCAAAATAAATCTTGACGAAATTTGGAATGGACAATGCAAAAGAAATATCTACCCTCATGGACACTAATACTAAATTAGATAATGATCTTGAAGGTAAAGTAGTTGATCCAAAATTATATCATAGTGTTATAGGTAGTCTTCTATATCTCACAGCTAGTAGATCTGACATCTTGTTTAAGGGTATGTATGTAAGATATCAATTTTGTGCCAATGAGTCACACTTATGTGTCGTAAAATAAATTCTTCGATACTTAAAGGGAACTCAAAATGTAGTATTATGGTATCCTAGAATCAAAACTTTTGATCTTGTGGGATACTCCGATTCAGATTATATCGGATGCAAATTGAATCAAAAAAGTCCTAGTGGAGAATGTCAATTTCTTATATCTTTCTTAGTTAGTTGGTCAAGTTAAAAACAACATTGTGTAGTACTCTCCACGACCAAAGTTGAATATATCGCTATAGGAGAGTATGTACACAATTGTTATAGATGACTCACACTTTAGAGGACTATGGACTCATCTACAAAAACATACAAGTCCTTTGTGATAATGTGAGTACCATAAAGTTGACTAAAAATCTAATCTATCATTCAAGAATAAAATATATTAAAGTAAAATAACATTTTATAATCATGTGGCTTAAGGTGATATTGTACTTAACTATGTTAAATCAAAATCAAATCAAATCGATATTTTCACTAAACCACTTTCTAAAGCTGAATTTAGCTATTTAAGACAAGAATTGAGAATGAGCTTTATAGAATAAACAAACAATCCTCTATGATCACTCAAGTAAAATGAAAACATTAAAAAAAATATGAACTCAAATGCATCTCCCAAGAACTTAAGGAATACAATGCTTGTGTATTGAGGAATATAGATGGGGGTAAGATGCTAAAATCAACTTCTTGATTCATAATACTTGTTATGATGCATTACCTTGTGTTAAAAGTTGAAAATTCTTCATGAATCATTAATTTGACCAATCAAAGGGAAGACCAATACATAATTCATGTATATTTGATCCGAAGATCATGATTTGGCATCCCAACAAAAAACACTAGATGGTGAATTGCGCGAGGAAAGATCTCCAAAAGCTCTGAAATAAGGTTGGAAAACTAATATCAGAACTATGAATCGATTGTGTCAGAAACACAATCGACTGATACATCTATAACCCAATACATTGAGTTTAACAGTCAACTAATATCAAAGCATCAATCGATTGATGAGGTTAGGATCAGACATAGAAGTGGATTGGAAAATTGATTGTTCATTAATAGTCGATTGATGAATCATATTAGTGGATTAATGGCGTCAATAATTAATGTCCAATGACCTCCTATCGTGACTTTTAAAACCTGCCCGAACCCCAAAATCATGGTTTCTCATGATTTCTCCTTTCCAAAACCCTAACTCTTGATTCCTTTATCAACACCATCTCCTCCTTCACCAACTCTTTCCCAACACCATCTTAGCCCTCGTCAACTTAGGTAAGTTGGTCCTCTCTAGTGGTTTGTTGTCCAAAGATCTTTCAGTCAGTGCCATTTCTGCCTCTTTGCGTCGTTGGTCTTTCTTTCCAACCTAAGTTCTAGATTTTTGATGTCTTAGTTCAGTGTCTCACCAACGACTAGCATTTCACCTCTGATTCATCTCTGGTGATCTTCCCCTCTCTCAGGCGAGTAGCATAGTATTCACTGGTGCCTCAATTTTTGACAATTAAACGTCATCCTCTCTGACGAGTACGTAGAAGACCAGTGTTTGATACCTGCATATATGCTTCATTTTTCGTACCTACTATTTGGATGTGATTGAAATCATAGCATATTATCAGTTAGACAAGTTAGTCTATTGTAACACGACATCAACATTGACTTGATAATTGAATTTTATGGCAACCTCTGACTTGTCAATGATGGACACATTTATAGGACTCGCATAGCTAAACGTGATCTAGACTTCACACCTAACATACTTAGGGTATTTCTAGGATGTAGGCCCTCATATAGCTCATTCGTCTGTTATCTAAATACTCTAATATTTAAGTTAAAGCTAATGAACTTAGATCTCACTTGTGTGACGAGTGTGCAAGAGAAAGTCCTCGTAGGTTAGAGACCGGATGCAAGGCAAAGAAAGTCCAAGAAGGTCAAGGACTAGATTTTTAGCAAGAGGAAGTCCATGTAGTTTGGAAGATCGGATGCAAGGCATAAAAGTCCAAGAAGGTCAATGATCAAATTCTTAGCAAAAAGAGGAAACCGAGCAAATCGCGGATCAGATGAAAATGTAGGTGAAGACCATAAGATGAAGAAGCTCTAGACACGAAAGTCCAGAGAACAGGAGGTTCATCTAGCAACAGGTACTTGGAAACGATGGTAGAGAAGTTTATGCGAATTCAACCTTTAGGATGGCTGACAAAAAAGAATCACTCAATTAATATAGGTATCAATCAATTATACTCTAAAAAAAAGAAGGAAGGCTTCTGTTTCTTATTCGGATCAAAGTATTAGACGACTGATGGCTACATCAATCGACTGATATCAATCGGGAATCAAACACAAGTAAGTCGATTCAACTGATGGCATCAATCAATTGATGGTTGGCACTAATCGACTGTTGTCAATCAAAAATATAATTGAATAGAGGCTAATTGATTCGATTGTTCGATTCAAATGATGACATCAGTCGATTGATGGTTGGCATCAATCGATTGATGTCGATCAGAAATTGAACAGAGGCTTATCGATTCAGCTGTTTGACTCGATTGATATTTGATATCAATCAACTGATCAGGAGTTGAACATAAGCAGGTTGATTCGACTGTGAAATTCGATTGATTGCTATCAATCGATTGCTCAAATGAATTAGTCAATTGATATTCAAATTATCGACAAAGTCAGACAGATTTCAGAAGATTCAGAAGTCGTTCAATGGTATGAATAGTTGTCAGAGATCATATCAATCGACTGATAGTGTATAACTATTGATTAATATTTGAAAAGAAGCATGCAGTTTAATTCGAGTCAAGCATTCATATAAAATGCAAAAGGATTCTGTTTCAAGGTAGAACTCTCATCTTAAGTCAAAGTTTTCATGCT
>JAOBBC010000107.1:7164929-7176925 GCA_025388495.1 Curcuma longa
CCTCTCTTCGACTGCGCTTCATCACCAACATAAGCATCCTTTTGGCCCATACCAACCATGACACCTGCGTGCCGAGGTCGACCTACAATACTTGGGAAGACTGCCCTAGGCCGATCATCACCAGCAAATCCAGCCTTTTAACATACAGTAAAGCTAAGTCATCATGATTATAAATCAAATACTAAAGCATAATTAAAAAAGATAAGAATATGTTCATCATACAATTGTCAAAAACTAACCTTGACCATTCCTGTCCCATTGTCACAAACAAGAGGTTGGATATCCTCGTCGGCCATTTCCTATATATATATTTGTGGGAACAACGTTAGAAGGACTAATGAGAATAGTGGCATGCTAACGTATCATAAATTTTTAACCTAATTCCCAAAAAATATAAGACAAATAAAAAGAATTATGTGTTCATTTGTAGATATACCTGTGGAGAAAAATGGCACAATTGTGAACACCCTTATAAATTTATATATTTGCATCAAACTCTCAATTACAAGCAGTCCATATACCAAAATAACATAGAAAAGAGCATCACTACTAAGAATAGTCCTATGAAGGATAGCCCGATACATAAAATTTTATCAATATAAAATTCTGAGGAAGGGTCTACCGTACGTAATTTTATTTTACTTTACAAGAGACTATTTTTGGAAAAAAAACATCAATATTATCATATATGTTATGGGATAGTATGAATTGGTTGGAATTGACTTGTAAAGTCAAGGTCTGGTTCGAGTAGATAATAACACATCAGTCAAAAGGTTGACTTAGCCTCATGCTCTGACTCGACGACTTAAGCCCGACTCAAGAAGGATGATCAACCTCTCCTGCGATCCAAGTCCACACTTGAGGATAAGCTCCAACTCGAATATTCGATCCTAGGCCTCTCTCAGCTCGGTCGTCTCCCAGTTCGGTCCTCTGCTTGCTCGACCCTTCGCTTGCTTAGACTTAGATCGATTCTCTTTCTTTTGCTCAGTCAGTCAATTCGCCGCCAAGAAGATATAGATAATCATATGATATAATGGCTAACTCATTCCCATACTTACGTCAAGATAGCATGATAGGACTATGGATGACATGACCTTTCGCTATTATCGCAATAATGAGACATTTTTCGTATCTTGATAGGACATATCTTCTGACAAAATCTCAGCGCATGAAAATTCTCCTTAATTAACAATAAGACATACTTATATAACTCTCTCACTCTTGCCTATATAATCTCACATATAGGTACACATGCCTACATTTTCATCACGCTCCTTCACTCAAATTTCTTTTCCTTCCTTGAGCGTATGGTGTTAGTGTTTGTAGGGTTCTGGATCTCATTGTCTCCTTCCTTCTCCTCGCGAAGTCAACTCCGATGCTAAGTAATTGGTGACATGTCCGAGAGGCGATCTCAACAGGAACAACATATATATATATATATATATATAAAAGGCACTTCACATAATTATAACCCTCCAACATCGCATTTGAGAGAATTTCGATTTCAGAACCATACTGGTTTGTGATGGGAAAGCATTTCAGAATATTTATTTACATAGCTAGGATTCTAGTATACATCCCAACAGTTTGTAAGTTTCTAAAGCATTACACTACGTACACTGTAATGCAACAAAAATAATTAGCAGAATCACAATGATAAAAGGGGTGAAATATTTCCTAAAAGCTTCGTAGAACCACGTATTATATTGGGAAAGAAATGATATTCAGATGCCTCCAAAAGTTGTAATTTAGTAAACAACTGAAGAAATATAGTATTGAATTTAATGGAAGACTTGATAAAATTCTCCAAGGTCAAAACTGTAAAGAGGAACTACTTAACAAACATCACAAATTGTCCAAAAATTCAGTGTTTAATGAATGAATAATCTCCATCAATAAGTCAGTAAAAAAAACAGATTCACGAACCCTAGCTTGTAGTTCCCAGATCCAAGCGGCACGAGCAGCAAACAAGCAAAAAAGAAACTGAAAGAATAACCTAATAGATCGAGAACAAGAAGATGCATAGATGGAAAGCAAACCTAGCTAATATATATATCGAGGAAGGCGACCTGAGCGAGATTTGACCTGCTGAAGGGATCGAGCTGTCTTCGCCAGTTGCTACAGCCAAGAATTATTTTGATTTGTGGCCATGTTGACTTGTTTAAATTACAAATTATTATATGAAAGTCAATGGGGTGAGATTAGAGACAAAAGATATATATAAAGAAAGCAATATTAATTATTGTTATTATTACTTGAAATTTTAATTATTTATTCTTACAAACTAAATAGATGAAGAATTAGGTAAATTATTTCGTCCTAGATTTAGTTGAACGAATGAAAGCATAAAAAATTTTATTTGTTCATTTATTCATTTCTTATGGGTCTTTGTTTAATCCACCTTGCAAGGGTGGTCACATGGTTGTTCATGCTAATCTCTATAAAGTCAATGATCCTGTTTGAGAATGAGTGATGACTTAATTCTCTTTGGATCAACTTCTATTGAGTTGACTACTACTACTACTACTACTACTACTACTACTACTACTGGATCCTACTACTACTACTAGATCGGTCTCTAGCAAGGTAATTTCTATCAGGTCAGTTGTATGGGACTAGCTTCTAATCATGTTCATTAACTTAATATATATTATTTTATTAAAAAAAAAATAAAATTAAATATATAAAATTATAAAAATATTTTTACTTTTAAAAATAAATTTATATGTGAAAAAATATATATAGCTCACAAAATTCATGGAGATAAGATTTTTTTTTATCAAAATCATCTTATAATCCAACTAAAATTAGTATATATAACTTGAATAAATAAGAAAAATTTAAAGAGATAATAAGTAAATCTCTCATTAGCATGTCAAAGATAGAATCTATATAATTTAGTTCGACATAGCATAAATTAATATTTTTATAGATATTTTTTTAAAATTTTATTGAAATATGTTTTGAGTCTTGTCCTCGTAGAAATATACGATAAGGGCTGACATTAACATGGTAAAGTGGGAGCGGCTAGATACTAAAGAAGCGATAATACAAAGACGAAATATTTGAACAGATAAATTAATTTAAAAATTAATATTTTAAAATAAAAATGAATATACAAAAGTAAAATTTATTTTTTTCGCATTTTCTCTTGCTCCACCTCAAATAAAAATAAAAATTCTCCTCTTTTCTCTTCCCTTACCTCTCTCAAGCAGAACGTACGACGAAGGAGCTGCCCGTTCATCTGGAAAGCACATTGGAACGTGGGCGGTTCAAAATTCAAATTGCATCTCGAAGCTACGGCACGAATCTCGAGGCACGTTGCTATAAGTAGACGGCGATCCCTCTTTTCTTATCGTAGAAGACACTGATCGTGAGAAATGGCATCGACATCGAGCGGCCTGAAGAATTTCTATCGCCAGAAGAAGAATGGGGGCGTCGCCAAGCCCTCCTCCAAGCGGAGCGTAGCCGGGAAGTCTCCCGCCGTCGCCCACTCCCACCTCGCCGATCCCGTCCCATCGCCCTTGCACGGTACTCTCTTATCTTCCCGGTGTCTTTTCCCCGTTTCTCATCGTCACTGCTCTCTCTCTCAACCCTAAATCGGCGACAGGTTCTGATGCGGAGCGCGATAAGGCGTCCCTGGCCACCGGGATCGGCGAGGAGGAGGACGAGAAGCTGAGGCAGTTCGATATGGACATGAGGTACGGCCCCTGCATCGGGCTCAGCCGGACGGATCGCTGGGAGCGAGCGGCCGTCATGGGGCTGAATCCACCCGCCGAAGTGGAGGCCATGCTGTTGAAATCGTCCGCCGCCGCGGCTGGATGCCTCTGGGATGGACGAGTCTAATCTTAACGCGTAGGTACTCCCCAAAACCCCCCCTTTTGTGTGTATGGAGAAGGCATTTCGGTGATGCTGATTGCAGTCTCTGTCTGTTTTGGTTATCGACTCCTCTTCTCTTGACTGTGCTGCTGTTACTATGTTTCGTATCTGTAAGCTTGGTCGAATCGAAGTTTCTCCGCTTGAGAACATTGCCAATCTTGTCGTGTTGATTTCATCTCGTTATCTACTATTCTGTGTAATCTTCACTCTCATCTCGATTGTTTTATCCAAATCAAAAACTTGAATCTAACCTAACTGCATCTTTGATTTAGTTAAAGTTAATCGCATGGTAGTAAGTTTGTAGTTTGCCAATTTAATCATAGCAAATAAAATTTGTAGCAGATCGCATCATGTCCATCTCACGTCAACTATCGAATGCTAGATCGCAACTGTGTATCGAAGCTTTATGCCTTGTTAACCTCAAAGGACGCACGAAGAAACAAAATGATTTACACGACTGTTAAAATAATTTTTTTAATTTTATTTGTGGATCAGTTTTGATCTATATTCCTCCTATTTTATGTGAAATAAGGCGAAAAGACTTTCTTTTATCAAGTCAAAACTCTCAATCGAGTCTGTAAGCTAACAGTCCCAATAGCAAGACCGCAGCTTGATCGCAAGTTCAAGGCCACGACCTGATTGCAAGTTGTGGCTGCGGGTTGGCCATGACTCGCGGCTGTGGATTAGCCTTGAGTCGCAGCTAGAGATGTAAATGAATCGAATCAAGATAAATGCTATAAAATTATTGATATTCAAATTTGAACTTGAAAAATATGTGTATTTGAATTCGATTAGCTCGAAAATATAAATGATTATAATTCAAGTTAGGTTCAAAATGAAATTTTATTTTGAATTTGACTCGAATTGTTAGAATATTAATTTTAATAAAATTAAATTATAATTTAAATAGAATTTGATATTAGTTTGATTCGTAAATAATTAAATAACATATTATAAATTTAAATTTAATTTGAAAAAAAAATTATCAAAGATGTGCGAGTTCAACTTAAATTTGATAATTTTGAATATGAATTAAATGTTTTTTGAATTGATTCAAAAAGTTCATGAATAAATTTGATTCGTTTAAGTTTGCACCCATAGTTGCATCTTGGGCATGTCCATGAGTCATTGTTGCGGACTGGTTGCGAGTTGTGGCCATGGACTGACCTCGACCCGTGTCCTCTGACTGGCCGCGAGCTATGATGGTGGATCGGCTCCGGGTCACTGCCTTGTCTTAGTTCCAAGATTGTGCAATTGCCACAACTAATCTTTCTTCGCCATTGATTCTTTTTCCCTTTCTTATCCACCCTTCTAGATAAATAGAGTATTAAGTTTTCGTTTAGATCGAATGCGATTCTTTTTCCCTTTCTCATCCACCCTTCGAGGGAAATAGAGTATTAAGTTATCGTTCCGTGTTGAATGCTAAGCAAGCATTTATATCTAAATTACAATGTTTTTGGAGCTAGAATAGTAGGAGTTAGACAAGCTCCATGATTGTCGGAGATAGATGAATATTGTGATATTTTCCTATCTCTATTTTCGTTTCTTTTTGTTCTTACCCAATTAATCAATGGCGCAACCAACAAATTAGAGGTGATAATTATGCTAATTTTGTGATAATATGATCGATAACTTCACATATAGTTAGATGAGCTACGGTAGGAGCGTAGATAATAATTTTAAATAAGTTGAAGCAATTTTAAATACAACATTGTTGAAATAGAGATATATTTAAAATACAAAATATTTATTTTAACTTTTTTTGATAAATGATTGGAGAGACTTTCAATGGTTGTCGGATTGGGTCTCCTCACTGACTCTGACATAGAGATGCTCTTTGTGTTATTATATAAATCCTAGAGAAGATATATACAAGATGAATTGCTATACGCGTACTTGTCTTTTTCTTACTCATCTTTTATTGTTCTCATCTTCTAGCCACTGTAATAACTTGAGCGTTAGAGTGGGCATGTCAAGTTTGCCTCTATGCCCTAAGTATTGCAGGCATCTTAGGAGTCCTCTTCGCCTTCATCATTGTCAACCACATATCTTCAATAGTCACTCCTTGCTGATTCACCTGCCAACGATCTCAACTAGGAACCGTGCATTAAAATTTCATTCTTCCCAAAAGGCTCATGGTGAGATAATCACTATGGCCAGAGATGAGTTTCAAGCATTGGTGGATCGGACGATTCAACGAATTCTACAAAGACTTCCTCCAATAAATCCATCTCTGGAATCAAGGACCAAGGGGTCTAGCAGGTCCCGTCCCTACTGCCTTCGTTAAACAACAAAGTAAGGCCATGATCCCATCCCGAGAACATTTTGACGGATCAAAGGAAGGAGAAACGCCACCTCCACACCAAAATAAAAGCAAGGAATTCGTACCCATGGAAAGCACTTCTTTCTCAAGTCACATCCTGAATGATGAACAGTTTCACCACTTTTGAGTATCTCAACTTGGAGAGTAAAATGGATCATTTGACCTCGAATATCATTTGGATTGATTCGAGAAAAATATCATATTATATCAATATACTGATAATGTCAAATGTATAGTCTTTTTAACTACTTTCTCTGGTCCCGCTCATCGATGGTTTGGTCTACTAGCATCTGCATTGATTTGAACTTTCACTGACTTCAAAGCCATATTTTTGCAACACTTCGCCAGCAGCAAGAGGTATCAAAAAATACATCTCAACTTATTCACCTTAAATCATAAAGAAAGCCTGAGGGATTACATCCATTGATTCAATAAAGTGGTCATGGAAGTACATTCAACTACCTTCGATGTGCTTTCAGGTACCTTCAATGCAATGGCGTAATTAGGATTTTGAATTGTACTGGGCTAAATTAGTAAGATTTAACTAATTATTTAATTTTTTAAATTTCAATTTAACAAAATAAATAAAAAATTACTGGGCTACACTGGGCTGAGCCCAGTGCAGCCCAGCCACTGGCTACGTTAATGCTCATTAGTTAATGCTCATTAACGCCTTCTCTCACGGTTTGCAAGAGGTAACCTCTTTCGGTCCCTGCTAAAAAAACCTCTAGCAACTTTCGACATATTATTGGGACGTGTACAACATGGGAAAAGTCCAAGTTATGAGAGGAGGTTGCAATGCCTACTTTCATATTATAAGAGGAGCTGAAAATTAGAAGGCCAATTAGCTCACCAAAATGACAAGTGCTTTGGCCACTTGGATGCTAGACGACCCAGCCGCTCGAGTCCAGTTGATCTCTAAGAGATAGATCAAACACCTGCGCAAGATGAGCCAACTGATTGGCATCTTTCGTTTATATCCTACTTAACGAAGGGTATTCTACCTAACCATTATGAGCAAGCTTGATTCATCAAAAGGCGAGCGGCTCGATTCACATTGATCGACAATTGTTTATACAAGAAAGTTTTTTCCAAACCTCTTCTCAAATGTTGGGTCTCAAAGATATTGATTCAGTTCTATGGGAAATTCATCAAGGTAGTTGTGAGAACCATGAAGGCGGTCAAACTCTGGCCATGAAGGTATTATTAGTAGGATATTTTTGGCTGACTTTACAGACAGATTCGGCTAAACTAGTTTACACTTGCATCAACTGCCAAAAACATCGGAATCTCTCTCGAACCTCGAGGAGTTGTTGAAAACATCCACCATTTCTTGCCCCCTTTGATCAATAGGAAATGAACATTGTCGGCCCTTTTCTTATAGGATCTAACCAAAAGAAATTCCTCTTAGTAGTGGTCAACTATTTCTCCAAGTGAATAGAGGCTGAACCACTAGCTCGGATAACAGAAGATATTGTACTTAAATTCCTATGAAAGGACACTATTTGTCAGTATGTCCTACCTCGTAAATTGGTCTCTGACAATAATCATCAGTTCTAAGGACACAAGCTCAAAAAGTGATATGATGGTTTTGACATTCAATAGGTTTTCACCTCAATTGTCTATCCACGAAGTAATTGACAAGTCGAGGTCACCAATCGGGAAATCATCAGAGGATTCAAAATCAAGCTCGACCACATTGGCAGCGGTTAGGTAAAAGAGCTATTAAATATCCTATGGTATTATCAAACTACTCCCAGGGAAAGCACGAAGATGACTCCTTTCCACTTGATTTATGGAGGTGAAGCGCTCGTTCCCATTGAAATCGAAATAGAGTTTGCTCCAGTACAAACATATGACTCCAAGAATCCCGCCAAGCGATCCCTCAAGGTTGATTTGATCACTAAAACTTGAGAAAAAGTAGCAGTTCAACTTATAGCTTATCGACAATGAATATCCCAGAATTATAACAAGCGAGCCATTTCTCATTCTTTTCAATTGGCGACATTGTCTGGTGAAAATTCAAGCTTATGAGTGATGTGGGGAAGTTGGAGCCTTAGTGGAATGACCTCTATCAAATTTCTCAAAAATTGAGCTCAAGAGCATTCTATCTGGAGGATTCAGACGACAAGGAACTCAGTCGATGATGGCAAATTATGCACCTACGACCTTATTGCAAATAGGAACTTTTGATACCTATTGCTTTATACTTTATCATAGATATTTTCTTTTGCTCTTGTTTTTTCATTCAACAATAAAGGATTATCTCTTTAAATTGATGATGGCAAACTATGCACTTGGAGCCTTAAAAGAATAAACGAAGGCTTATTTGGACTCACATTTACTTAATAAACCCATAGGAATTGGAATGGATCCGATCGTGGAGTATGTAGAAGCTAGATGTGGTGAGAAGTTCTAGTCCTTAGTCTCCTATTCGAAATTATAGGTCATGCCCATTGGCACATAGTCTGAAATTTTCTAAACCTTCTGAGCAATATTAGTAATCCCTTACTATGATAATGGAGGGTACCTTTGGACTTTCAAGCACTATAGAAACCTACAAGAGTTAGAATGAGTTCGATTAGAGCTATCTAGATCTATCAATAAATTTTGATGAAACTCATTGATGGACATAGGATATTGAGATTTCTGAAATTTTGTCATTAGATGGGAGATGTTAATCTATAAAAGGTATATATGATATCTAATCCTGGTCCTAATATACTTAGGCAAAGTTATGGTTGTATGTCAACTATAGCCGTCAATTTGAGTTGGGTCCATTGGGTTGGCCCGTCCGTCAAACAATTTAGGCGGATTGGGTTAAAATTTTATCAAACCATTTTAAGATGGATTCAGATGGGTCGACCAGCCTAAGCCCGCGACCCGCATGGGTTGGCTCGTGGTGGGTATGGGTTGGCCCACGTGTTGAGAAAACTTATTTTTTTCTTCAAAATTTAAAATTAAAATAGAAAACTCAATGAACTAGTGGAATTGATCCGTCTAAGCCGCAATTTAAGTTTAAAATTTCCAACTTGACCAATTTAAACAATAAACCAAACATAAAATTTTTTATATTTTTTATTTTTTGATAGGTCTATGGTTTAGCCCGCCTAACCCACAATTCGCCTTGAGTTGGGTTGGGTTGGAGATTTTCCAACCCGCTAAGTTCGTGGGTCAACCCGTCCCGCCAAGCCATATGACGAGTTTTTAATGGGTTGCTCGCCTGCTATGGGTTGGTTCGTTTGACAACTTTAGTGCCAACTAGCACAGACTATGGTATTGGTTTTCGAAGATCATCACATTACAATATTTTAAAAGTTTCAAATCATTTTGAGCATTGTTGAGAGAGCTTTAAAATAGTAAATGAGGGCTTATTTAGACTCGGGTTTATCTAATAAATCTACTGGAGTTGGAATAAATCTAATTTGAGCTCTTTAGATCCATCAATAGATTTTGACCGAAATCTATTGATGGTCCTAGACGATTTAGATTTTTGAAAATTTACAATGAGATGGAAGTGTGAAGTGTGTAAAAGGTAGATATGATAAGAAATTCTAGTCTTAAGTCTCCTACACGAAGTTATAGGCTTGTGCCAATTAATATAAAGTTTGAAACTTTCTAAATCTCTTGAGCAATGCTATGGATTATTTATGATAATAACGAAGGGTACCCTTAGACTCTCAAGCACTATAGAAACCTATCAAAGTTGAAAGGAATGTATCCGATTAGAACTATCTAGGTCCATCAATAGGTTTTAGTTGAAACCCATTGATGGACCTATGGTATTAGATTTTTGAAATTTTATTATAAGACGGAAGATGTGAGTGTGTAGAAAGTATATATAGTGTTCATGCTTGATTTGACATCCCTACGATAAATTATGTATATGTGTTAAATGCTTACTTCTGGAGATTATAACTTTTGACTCTAATATCATGCATAATGGGACGTTCTACGCGCCAAATTGAAACTCATTCAAAGATCTACATTTGTTAAGGGTGGGACCTTATAATAAGCTAGTTTTGAGCTCAAAAAATATCATTTAAGGTCTTTTCGGAGGTTTAAATTTTTTTTTATCTTTTTATTAATTTTTTCTCATAAATCATAGGGATGTCTGAATAAGTCATCGACACTATAAATACTTTCACTACACTATTCTCTTTCATTTTATGATAAATTTTTAAAAATTAAAAACCCTTAGGTTGATCAATATGAGTTTTGACCAAAACTCATTAATGCACCTGGAGAGTTCTGATCGGATCTATTCCAAGAACTACAATTTCTAAAGTTCCTTGGAGTTTATATGTGTCTAATGATATCAATTTAAAGTCATTAATAACAATGATAAAAAAGTTTTAAAATTTTAAATTAATTAACATATACACATAACTTATCGTAGGAATGTCAAAATCAGGATTGAACACCAAACATAATTTCACTGCACTACTCTCTTCCATTACATATCAATTTTTTAGAAATCAAAATCATCTAGGTCAATTAATGGATTTTAATCAAAACCTATTGATGGATCTAGAGAGCTCTGATCAGACTCATTCAACTTATGTGAATTTAATAGGTGAACTTGAGTTTAAATAAGTCATCTTTTATTATTTTTAAGTTCTCTTGATGGTGCTCAAAATAATTTAAAAGTTTACTATGGTGGTTTTCAAAGACCACTACAGTGATATTAGTCTTCTAAAATTAATACCACAGTGTGTGATCAGAACTAATACTGTGGTGCTAGTTTCTTAAGACCAACACAACTATGGTGCTAGTTAGTCTTTGGAAATCAACACAACAATGATGTTGTATTTATGCTGTAGTATTGATTTTTAAAATCCAACACAAAAATAAATTTTTTATTTCATTATTTATTTATTTATATGAATAAAATCAATTATATTTATTAATTTTTAATTCTTTTATAATAGATATTAAAAAATAAAAATATTTTATTAACATTTTAAATATATTTTTAATTTTTTATTAAAGTTTTAAAATTAAAATTAAATAAAGATTATATATATCAATTAAAGTTTAAATTAAATTAAGAGGAAAGATGAGAAAGGAAAGAGAAAATGTTGAATGCATGTAAAGTAGAGAAGAGAAGACAGATAATTAAAATTAACTGCCTTTTTTTTAGAAGAATAAAATCTTAATAGAGAATTTTGAAAGTTCATGTAGGAATTTGTCAAACTTTTTTTGAAATGTATTTTCCCTTTTAATTTTTTTCTTCTAAATATTAATTGAATAATAATTATTTGTTAACATTTTGTTTTATTTTGCCATTCCACGCGTGTGCAATGCCGGACCATGACTTAAGTAGGAACCGCTCAGCAAACCCCGCCACTCACCATTACTAAGCAATCCTGTCCGTCAAATCTAGGGTTTCCGGATAAACCACGAACCTCTTCGCTGGGATGCCCTAGGCCTTTCTCCTATATATATGTGTGTAATCGGCAATAGCGCGTCTGTTGCAGTCCCGCAGCCGTCTCAGAGCAGGTTTTCTAGGTTTCTTGCGATTTACCCTTCATCTTGAGAATTGCGATTTCTAGGCACTCTCCTTTAGTTACTGCCTTAGATCTTAACCTCCTCAGCATGTTATGTAGAATTCGGATTTGATTCTATGGCGCATGTTTTACTTCTGTTTTGGGTGTTAAAAGTTCTATTTTGAATCGAATCTACACCGAAGGTGCATTTTTTAATATCTTTTTGAATGTGTAAGAGATCTTCGTTGGGATTTCGGTGTTTGTCCATTGTGAAATCATCTTATTTGCAATTATCTTTTTGGATT
>JAOBBC010000107.1:7197012-7208001 GCA_025388495.1 Curcuma longa
CCCTCCTATCATTCTCGCCATCGGCTTAAGCTCCGTTTACTCCAATCGTCTCACCGCCTCTTTTCCATTTCTCCCCAGGCATGAGTCTCTCCTCAAGCCGTAGTAGCCAGCGACCGCCCATGGGCCACAGGTTACAAGTATACTATCTTGTTCAATATTTTATAGTTTGTAATCTTATCTTGTACTGCACACCACTCAATTAATATGCACTCGTACATTGAATCACAAATTATCATCAAATCTTTCTTCTTCGTAACACTCACCCAATATAAATTGTCAGATTAATTATATATTTTCTCCCTACTTTTGATTCAGTAGCTATTTTTTTTGCAGTAAATCTAAACCTTGTCCATGATGTCTATGCTATCTTTTCTTTGTCCACGATATTTCTTGTTGAATTTAAGTATTTAACTATGTAAATATCCTGATAGTATCATCATGTTTTTAGTTTTAGAGTCATGGTTGAGTTTTATATTTGTCTTTTAGTTTTAGTCAATTATATTTTGAACAGTGTTATCACACCTTGCAATATTTTTGAACAGTGTTCTGTGTTTGTGCATCTGTGATTAATATTTGTCTGATGTCAATGGAAGGAGATTTATCAAATATGAATGTTAATAATAGTTATTCAATACCACAATCTGATATTGGTCCTTCAGTGGGAACAAAAGCTACTATACAATCTAAAGGAAAGGTAGTGAAAAGAAAAGCAATGAAACCAAGAAGTGAAGTACGGGATCAGTTTATAAAGTTTACTAATGATGAATCGGAGATTACAGTCAAATGCAAATATTGTGATAAAAAAAAAATTGTGATACATATAAGAATGGAACAAGTTTGAAATCTCATATTACCTCATGTAAAAAACATCCTCATGTTGTTAAAACAACTCAAGCATAGTAAAGTTTACAACTAGGTTCAAGAGAGGGTGAGATGTGTGTGACTTCTTGGAAATTTAATTAAGATGCATCTAAAAAAGCATTAGCTAAAATGATTATAATAGATGAACTCTCTTTCAAATTTGTAAAAAGAAAAGGATTTAAAGCATTTATGACCACGGTATATCCAAAGTTTCGAATTCCTTCAAGATGGACGATTGCACATGATTGTGTTGAATTATTACAGTTGAAAGGGAAAATTTGAAAAATTTGTTATATGATTCAATAAAAAGAGTTTCTTTAACCGCTGATACATGGACATCGATTCAAAAAATCAACTATATGTGTCTAACAACTCATTTTATTGATAGAAATTAGAATTACAGAAAAGAATTCTTAATTTTTGTCCACTTACAACTCATAAAGACGAAGCTATTAGTTTAGTTATTGAAAAGTGTTTAAGAGGTTAGGGAATTAATAGAATTTTCACTATTACAATTGATAATGCAAGTTCAAATGATATTACTATCAATAGTTTTAAAAAAATGATGATTAATTGGGATTCCACTATTTTGAAAGGAGAATATGTTCATATGAGATGTGTAGTTCATATAATCAATTTGATTGTTGCTGATGGCTTAAAAGATATAAATTAATCTATAATAAGGATTAGGAATGCAATTAAATATGTTAAGCAATCCCCCTCTAGATTAAGCAATTTCAAAAAATGTGTAAAAATTAAAAAAAATTGAAGGCAATAACTCATTATATTTAGATGAAACTCAACTTTCTTGATGTTAAATATAGCTCAAAAATTTGAATGAACTTTTGATAGGTTGATGGACAAGATCCATGTTTTAAATTAGATCTTCAATATACAAATTGGCATATTGTTTTGAATAAAAATGGAGAGATGACACTTGAATCAGATGGTAGACCTACAAGAGAATTGAAAACTTTTGATGGGAAGCCAACGAGTGCAGATTGAAATAATGTTAGACTTTTGCATCTCTACTACAAGATTTTTATAAGCTAACATTAAAAGTTCCAGGATCTTTGTATGTCACATCCAATACTTTTGCATATGAAATTAGTTTTATTCATACTATCTTGAAGAATTGGCAAGAAAGTGATGATCTTGAAATGTATTCGATGAGAATTAAAATGAAAAATAAATTTGACCAATATTGGAGAAATCTTGAGAAGATGAATAAGTTGCTTTATATTGCGGTGGTGCTTAATCCAAGGTATAAATTGGATTTCGTAGAATTTATGTTCATTGAATCATATGGAGATGAGAAGGGTACAAGAGTAGAAAAGATAATAAAGGATACTTTATTTGCTTTATACAAGAATTATAAGGAAAAAATGAAATCTCAATGCAATACTTCAAGAGTTCCATCTATTTCAGAATCAATTGACAATGGCAATGCTTCAAAAAATATGAGTCAAATATATTTGAAAAGACAATCAATCTTTGCAAAGTATAAGAAACAAAAAGACATAAGTTTTTGGTGATGGCAATATGTCAGAATTAGACAAATATCTTAATGAAATAGTTGAAGAGTATTGTGATACTTTTGACATTTTTGGATGCTGGAAGCAAAATTGCCATAGATTTTCTATACTTGCTCAAATTACTCGTGATGTATTAGCTATTCCAATATCAACAGTTGTTTTAGAATCCGCTTTCAGTACTGGTGGTCAGGAATTTGATTGTTTTAGGAGTTCCTTGACTTCCAGGGTGGGTGCATTTGGTTCAAGTTATCATGTATAACCTTGGTTATATAATAAACAGGTAATCACATAACCAAAGTTATGGGATATAAAACATAATCTAATGTTGTTTGGTTGAACTTATTTATTTGAAAAGAATAAAACACAGTCAGTTTAACATTTACTATATTGCCCTTAATTCAATTTATTTTTAAAATAATTAAATTAATAATATTAATATTAATTATGGTAATAAATTAATCATATATAAAAAATAAATATAATTTTTTATAATTTTTTAAATTTAAAATAAATTCATATATTTTTAATAAAATAATTCATTAAAATAATTATTTTAATAAAATAATTTGTTAAATTAATAAATACAATTAGTTAATTTTATTTTCTAAAACTTAAAATAAATTTATATATTATTTAATAAAATAGTTCGTTACAATAATTATTTTATAAAATAATTCATTAAATTAATAAATATAATTAAGTTAATTTTATTTTTAATAAAATAATTCGTTAAAATAATTATGTTAATAAAATAATTTATTAAATTAATAAATATAATTCGTTAATTTTATTTTTTATGTTTAAAATAAATTTATATATATTTTAATAAAATAATTCATTACAATAATTATTTTAATAAAAAATTCATTAATTTTATTTTTTTAAATTTAAAATAAATTATCTCTTTTAAATTTATAAGTATTTAAATTGAAATTTATTAAATTAATTAACTCGGTTTCAATTAAGTTTCATGGTACATTTCAATTAACTCAATTTTAAAATCGGAGGGTAATCATAAAAAAAATTTTAATTAACCTCCGGAATCGTAGAAAACCTTAGGCTACCAAGGTAATCACATTCCCAGGTTATAGCTCATTTGCTGACGTGGCGGTGATGCTGCATTATTTAGGAATCGATCATAACCTGAATCAAGCAAGGTTATCGTTGATAACCAAGGTTATCTTTGATAACCAAGGTTATCAACAATAACCCCCAATCAAACGGCCCCTAGGGTGGTACAAAGTCTTATTTGTACTCAAGATTTACTTCGGTTAAGTTTGAAAATACTCAATATTGAAGAAATTTTGAAGTATGTAGGAAAACTTAAAAGCGATAAATTTTTCTTTTTAAGAAAAATACAATTAGATTTTTATTTATAATTTATTTATTTAACTTGCATTTTTTTGTCAGAATTCTCAAAAACTATAACGGACTCATCTTCTTCGATAACACCGGTGCAGGGATGAATGACATAATAATCAATGGTATATTCAAATATTGTATTTTATTTAAATTGACCTCCATACTAAGAACATGAAGCTATCTTATGATATAATTGACTATTACATTGAAAATTCAACATCAATTGACCTGTGTTTGATTTTCAAACAGAAATTGTACAAATATAGCTAGAGCAGCAGTTGTCAATTCTTATCTCAATCCCAACATCTTGTGAAACTTAAAACCAATCTCTCTGAATTTTATGATACCTAGTGTATGTGTACTCCATTAGCTAGTTTGAACATAATGAGTGGGTGTTGATTTTGATAACCTTTTTCTGCAAATAGAAATACGACTAGACAAGATCTCTGCACTACTAATTATGCAATTTCTATCTGAACAGCACACTATATGTTTCAAATAGAGCACGTTATATGTTTCTATTTTTCATCTGAATGGCATGTTATATGCAACTTCTATTTTTCATCTGAACAGCACATTAACTTATATGTTTCATCTACAAATAGAAACTTTCTATCATCTGTTTATGGAGTTTGAATGGAGTTTTTTAACTGAAATTTTTTTTAAGAAAAGAAAAAGAGAAAATATATTATTATAGTTCACTTCTGAATCTTTTCCTCCCAATATCTATTCATATTTTAGAAATGAAGGTGCTAAACTCCCAATATTTATCTATGTTATCTTGTTCAATAAACATGTGATAGTGATTGTTGATCTTATACAGCTTGATTTATATAATGCAGGTTGATTTGGAAAGGATTGCTAAGGACACACATGGCTATGTTGGGATTAAAAAGCTGCTCTCTAGTGTACACGTGAAAGCTGCTCTTCAAATGATTAATTTTTTATCTTGGTGTTTCTAACCAAATGATTGTTATCAAGTTTTCCAACAATTGTGTGAAGTTTCATGTATGTCTGAAACAAGTAGATCTGTAATCTGTAAGTAGATAACATTTATAATTCTGTCTAGAACCTTGTACGCTCATTGTTAGCAATTTTTAAGACAAACAAAATCATTATATGGTATTTTCTAATTCATAGTTTTTTCTAAAATTCTCTTGTGAGATTGTGATTTGTGACTGTTCAATTATGTGAATGAGTCATGTATATGAAATCTAAATCGGGATCTTGCTAAACTCAAGTTCTTTATACAAGTTTATGAGACTTAAAATTTTGTCCGACATTATTGGGCAAATAAATAGTCTTTCTTTATCGTTCTTTCAATCCTATGAGTAGGGAGTTTTTTTCCATACATCTACATTTGAGTTTTGCATTATATTATACGCCAAATGTTATCAGATGCGGGATGGATTGCTTACACATTTAGAAGAAAATTATTGTTTTGTGATTGAATCGGAAAGATATATTGATCATAATCAAAATTATGTTTCTGTCTAAAATTCTATTTGAACTTGGAAATCAAAGAAATCATTTCCACGGACCATGGAAAAACTACCTAGCATTGAGTCACTAAGGAGCTACCAGTGAATTGTATTGGACACGAACTGATGTCTCCATACCATCTAAGTATAAACCATTTGAGGATATAATTATGGGTCCTGATACTTGAGTGAAAGTTAATGAATTGTATTGGACTTGTCCTTCTTACCCTGTTGTGGGAGTATTTACTAGAACCTGATTTCATAATGTTGAGGTTTGATTTACCTATGTGCAAAAGGAGAGGAAAATGGTCAAAAAAATTGTCATGCCCCATACAAGTCATTTTATATTTTTATGGGCACTTCCCCTCCTTCGTATTTGCTTGCTGACTTTTTACCCAAGTAACTCCTGCCTAAGAATAGTTCGGTAAAACATATAAATATGCTCCATCTAGATCATTAACGTACAGCTTTATGTTACGGAATTGTATATATCTATAATCTCATTCTTTAACAAATATTATACATAGGTTAGACAAATTATCAAAGTGAATAAAAATAAAAACAATGAACTATATTCTTATTTCCACTTCATTTCATTTTCATTGCTTACTTAGATTTGATTGAACGGAGACCAAAATGATATGATATCATTATTTTAATTGAATTAATCTATGTGTTGAAAAAAATTGGTTAATTCGGTTTTGACCGAATTAATCGATATTTTATCGATTCAATTTATTCAGTTATTATTGAAAAATTCGATCAGTTCAGTTTATTCAAAAAAAATTTGATTTATTCGATTTTCGTTATTTAGTTCGATTCGATTTTAACCGAATACTCAGTCTTAATTGTTCTATTCATGGAGGGGATGATGGCTTAAACATCAAAGGGGCCTCATTGAAACGACTCCCAGCATGCCCTTTAACGCGTGTTAATTTACGCAAGTCTGACAACGGGAGAAAGCTTCATTCGGTCCAACAAGCGACAAATTTTCTAACCACAACATAAATGATTATTTTTATGATATTAATCACATAATACTTTAAAATTTCCGATATTAATAATTTAAAATTTTAATTATTATTTGATTATTATTTGACTATTAATAATTGAATCAAATATCAATTGATAACAATACTATACAATCAGTGATATTGTTTTATTATAATTATGATAAAAAAAACTTTTTGTTATCATTTATATTTATAATAAATAAATTTAACTGATATGATCATATAATCATTGTCAAATAATTAAATTAATTATATAATTATCAATCAACTGATGTTTAATTAGCATTGCATTAATCAAATAAGAATAATATCAATATGACTAATTAAATTATATATCCTTCTCATATCTGGGTCATGGTGTCAAACATGAACTAAATCTTTCTATCAGTGGGAAACCATCAACTCTAAAACCTATTTAATCTCTTCTCTCTCTTTCTGTCACTCCCTCCTCTTCTAAAGTCCTCTTCTCTCACAAAATCTAGTGACTAGGGCAAGAAGCAGAACAACAAGAAGATTTCTTAATATGTAAATCTGTAGAACACATCCTCATCCTTCAAGGTTCATATTCTTTCTTTGATACATCAAATTGAGAGCAACAAGACATCAGCCTATTTCTACAATCTACAGAATCTGTCAATTTCTTGTAGAATTAAACAATTTAATACAGATCTGACTTGATTCAATGATTGCTAAGGTCTTTACAATTTCCACTTCTATTTTCAATTTTTTCATCTCTCAAAAACATGTCTGAGAAAACACTCAAAATCAGATCACGCCTTGCTAATCATCATCCAGCTTGATCCATCTATATCAAAATCAGCCAAGTTTAGCAATTATGGTATGTACCGTCCATTGTATTGTTGTCATTGTTGTTGATGATGCTAGGTGACCAAACAAGATGATGTTATCCTCTTCTCCTCCTTCCTCTTCTTCTAGCACAGATCAGTATGCTTGTTCAGTGTAGACCCATAACTTGTATCGGCATAGTTCAACACAAGTAAAATTTTGTCTCAAGGTAAGATTGGAAAAGATTCTGGCACCAAAACTTCATGATCCAACATAAGCAAAGGGTTTGACTGGTTAAAGCTATATATGGCATAGGGAACTGAAATAAAAGTTTAAAAACTATTGAAGGATGTATAAATTTAGGCACCACTACCATAGGTAGATTATTACACAATCTGGAAGCATAAATGACCCAATAAACTATACTTTGACTACACTTAGGATTTCTAGCAAGCAATATTGACTCTTCTGACTAAAAATCTTCAACTTCTCATAACTTTGACTTTCCAACATCGATTGGACTTCACATTATTTCCCAAATAGGTTCGTCATCAGCCACAATATCCCAAATTAAAAATTAGGCTTTGGAATCCCTATTTTATAGACTTTAAGAGAAAATTGTCACTTATCTCCATCAACCCTTGTTTAAAGCCATTGCAATTTTGATGCATGTGTCTGTCAAAGTATAATTAGAAGGAACAAAATTCAAACATGAAGTAGGATCATAATCTGTGCCTTATCCAACCAATTTTTATAATCCCTTCTAATCAACTTTTTTTCCCCAGACCCCATTCAGGCTAAACGAGATAGTAGCCTAAACAGTATCATGCAATCATAGAGTTCAACATAAATTGATCGAAGTAGGAAGAGGTGCCCACATTTTCTCAGTTTCATGGCTGAATCAAGATCAGTCCTTGCCATCAGTTAAATTGAATATATCCAACCAACCCCCCTTTTTCTTGATTTTAACCTCACTAACTGCTGGGGTGCATATTCATTGATACCTAAAAAACAACATTTTTCCATAAAGCATTGAAACAAGAATTGAAATTTTGAATTTTATAACACGTGGGACTAGCAGTGATTATCTAGAAACTGACTGCTCGTAGATGGGATAGTCATCGTGCAAGTCTCTGTAGGCATTGTAACTCTATGTACAACTATCAAAGCTATATGTTAATCCTTTTTATTTTAGAGTAATATGAATACCTTCAAATGGGCTTGTAATGGGTAGCATGAAGATTCTCGATTATGATGTATTACAACTACTATGCTAGTGGACTGATCATTTAATCAAGCAACAGAATGTATGTCCACTGTGAACCAGAATGAATGGAGTAGACAGGTGCAGCTTTCGTGAGGATCTTGTGTTCTGGGCATCCATTTTGCGTGAATAGTGTCTGATGAACTTCATTGACTATTGCCGCAACAAAAGAAATCATTAGTTATATAAGATACTTTACACTCACTCCTAAACAATATTCACCTTGCAACTGAAACATTCAACCAAAATCCCTGCTGATTGCTGCCTGAAGAGCCAATTAATGATTCCTTGAACTAAAGGTGTTTTAGGTTGTCATCATATCTGCTAGGATGCGAGGAATTATGCAAGAAACAATCTGCCACTGTGAAAAACCTAAAACATAGATAAAACTGAGTTTGGGTTGTAGAACCGGCAATAGATACAACTTTGAATTTGGGTTGAACAGCCAGCGACGAAAACAACCAACTTTCCCATTCGCTGACAAACTCATGACAAGACATCTCATAATAGCACATATAAAATTGCATGCACAAAAGGTTTTCAATGTGAAAATCATTTATTAAGAAGGAGCAAGTAAATGTTGCATAATTCAGATTGATAATTATAAGATGACATCGTAGTCTCTCCTAAGTCTTTCCTAACCTAGAGTATTCAAAAAATAATAGGAGATTATGTTTTAATTTTTAGTTTCTGCATAGAAATTCTAAAAAAACATGTACTAGTAAATCAATCTAAATAAAAATTACCATAGTAGCATGGACACATGAAAAAAAATAGCATACCAAAGGCATCTGATCAATATCTGAATCATCTTCATGTTCCGCTACCCAGTTTATTGCAGCTTCAATACTGCTATTACCTAGAACAGAAGATCTTGAAGTGTTTATGATCACAGGGAAAACAGAAAAGCTTAATTCTCAGATATTCGAGGTACAGAATCTTGTTTCTTAGGTTAAATAAAGTAAATATACACAATGTCCCAATTCCTAATGCCTTGACCAAAATACTAATTTTCTTGTAGAATCATGTTGTTGGCCAAAAATACAATGTCTCATACATTTGAAGTTCAGAATCATGTTCTAATTTTTCTTGTAGAAAATACTAACAGTTAGTGCATGCACCGACACAAGCAGAGTCCACAGTATAATGATCTTAACGTGATCATATATATATATATATATATATATATATATTTCTGTATATTGTATGAGACCAATCAAAAGATAAAGAAACATGTGGCAGAAGCAAAAGGTACAAATTTTGAGTCCCAAAGAAACTTTAAAAAGTGAAAAGAAAGTAACTTCAATAGCATAAGAAAATGATTTTCTATATAGTTAGAATTCAAGAAACAACCTAAGAATAAATCATGCAAGAAGCAACATATTTTTCACTACAATACAAGAATAAATACCACATACTCTTAAACCAAAATTAGGAAGTTTATAGGTTGATTAGGTTATAAAACCATACCAGAAAAGTGAAGTGCTCTGGTTGCACGAGCAGTTGGAAATCCCATTGATTCAAGTTGCTCGAGCAGATTTTTATCAACTTCTGGAACAATCATATCTGCAATAGAACAGCATCAAAAGGAAATATTAAGTCAGAAAGGAATAATACAATATAAAAATGGAAATACTGCGTGGACTACTTAATGCAAATGGATTCTAGCAATAGAAACATAAAATGATTTCCCAAGTAAATTATCAAGCAACTAGCTATATCCAACCTCATGAAGTCTTCAAGCAATATAATATGACATCAAAGCCTGTTATTCAAATCATGTACAATAATATGACATAAGATTTTGGTAGTGCCTCACTGTAAGCCCATTATATCATATTTGTTGCACAATCTTGTTCCTTTTTTCTAAGTGGAAACGTCATCACAACATTTGTAGCAAGGGAAAATCAGTCATATTTTGAACAATTGTAACTTGTTCAATATCCGCATATGAAACCCAATTACAGACAAAATATTTTACTTTTGAAGAGTTATATCTTCATTTATCATAAGAAATGGTTAGAGAAGATAGGAAGATGGACAAGATCATTCCGGGAAGAGGTAGGTTTGGTTTCCTCAGGTAGATAACTAGCAAGGAGATGAGCAGTGGGAAGGAAAGCAACATAACTAAACAATTGATCAAAAGAAAAGATCAACTTACTTACTGACTATAGTCATAGATAGACCTATGTATACTCATCAAATTGGTGGGCATTTACCCAATTAAACCATATAAAAACCATTCTCACACACTGTCTAAACTGTCCCTTTTCGCATTAAACAATTTGACTTCTTTAATAAACGTTAGCTTTAAGAGAAGTAAATCCTTGAGTGGGGTTGTTCCTCAAACTCTCCCAACTATCCCTCTTTACAACTGTCTTATTCTTCCAGATCTTGAAGTGGTTCTCAACTATCAAATCGCATACTGTTGCAACACAAGAGAATCAATCGAGCCTAACCAAAATCAGCATTGCAACCAGAATAAGTTCCAAATCTGACCGAGGAATATCATTTACTTGATTTATTGCTTGCATCTGAAACCAGAATTCCGCAGAATCCAACCTTCGGAGAAAGAAACAACACATAAAACACGAATCAAGCAATAATCACCTTCAGTCTGGACACTTTCCTCACCGGCATTCTCCACCGATTCAGCAGAAGCTTTGTGGGAGGCCGCCAACTCGATT
>JAOBBC010000107.1:7240633-7254741 GCA_025388495.1 Curcuma longa
TTGCCTAACTTTAAACATGGTTTAGCCAAACATTGAAACTCAATGCACTTGGGGCAACTATTGCACCAACAGTCTCACGGTAGGTCACTCCAATGAACTAGTTACTTTAACTAGAATCCATATTTAACTCTCAACATCCAATGTTTATAGCCAGTGAGAGCAACTACTTAGCAAACCAAAGAGTTTAACACGTGCTAATCTTAACAAAATCGATGATGTCTGTGCTCATCAATTCATTGAATAGGGATAATTTTAATACATTTATAATTGCACATGTAGAGATGCTCACTAGTTATGATCGAATCATAAATTCTCTCATGCTATGAATCGTATTGTGGATATTCAGTAAATAAGTTTAAGATCCAATCAAACACATAGAGAATGTGCACTCAAATAGTAAATTTCTATTTATCCAATAAATAGTATAATCGTAAGGTGATTACCTTAGGACACCGGTCAAATATAATAGACTCCTACTTGGCCTAAGGCCAATCACCATGGTATTCAATACCACGCGCCTCTATGTGTTCCTCAAACTTACTTTAAGGTAGAGATTAAAGGATCCACAAGGTTCCTTTCGGTGGAAATCTTTTTGATTGTATTTCTCTTCTACTAATAATCTCTCTGATCAATTGATATCACTAAAGTATATTTTTGGATCGATGGTGAGACCTAGGTTCCATCGCCTGTGCGATTGCTCCATTGTTGTCACAGTAAGCAAGTAATGTTTCAATAATAGTTGGAACCACTCTAAGTTCAATGTTAAACTTCCTGATCTAAACCGCTTTGTTTGCTGCTTCACAAGCTGCAACGGTGTCTTATTTGAAACACTTTCAACTTATTGCACCACAATTTAAAGTGAATATGTATCTAGACTGAGACTTGGAATCATCCTTGTCTATCTGATAGCTAGCATTAGTATTCCTGTGTGTAACCATATCAACATCTTCATATACCAAGAACACATCCTTAGTTCTTCGTAAGTACTTAAGGATTATCTTGACAGTCGCCCTTTGATCCATTCTTGGATCTAACTGGTATTTGCTCATGACACTTAGAGCACATGATACATCGAGCCTCGTACATATCTTAGCATACATGGTAGATCCTATTGCCGAAGCATAAGGAATCTTACTCATGTAAATCCTCTCATCTTTTGTCCTTTGACATGTAGACATTGAAAGGTGAACCCCATGCTTGATGGATAAGTAACCTTTCTTGGATTCAAGCATACTAAACCATTTTAGCACCTTGTATATATATGTAGACTGCGAAAGATTGTGCAACCTCTTCGATCTATCTCTATAGATCTTAATCATGAGGATTTAGGTCGCTTCTCCTATATCTTTCATCGAGAACATTTGACTAACTATAGTTTGACTGACTGCAGAATAGGCATATTGTTTCCTATCATTAATATGTTATCAACATATAATCACATGAATACGATTGCACTGCCACTAACCTTTTTATACACAAAGGGATTGTCAGATTTTGTGAGAAATCAAAGTCTTTTAATTACCTCATCAAAATGGATATTCCACTAAGTTATAAAACTTGGCTTTAATGAAATCCATGTTTGACTTCGTTGTTGTTAACCATATATCCCTTTCTGAACTTTTCAGAACTTTTTCATAATTAGTAGTTTCTTTATCCTCGATGAGTAACACATTATTTGATTCACTTACGAGAAATCCATATTTCTCTGGAATATTACGTGTCTTACTAAATCTATGAAGAGACTGTGTTTCCAAAGGTTCAGTCGATGGATGATCACTATGAGTAATCGATTGTGATTCTTGACTAGGTGTCTCATTAATGCCTATTTGAGTCTTTTGAACTTCAAAAAGTTCTAACTCTACTCTCACTATTTCCTACAAGAGAAACTCTTATAGGAATACAGTATATCTTGAAACAAATACTTTTGCTCTATAGGAAAATATAATTGGTAACCCCTCATTTCAGGGTATCCAATAAATAGACAACATCAGATTTAGCTTCTAGCTTATCTGATGAATTCCTCTTCTCATAAGTAGGACAACCCTATATCTTCAAGTAAGATAAGTGAGGTTTTACTATTCTATATCTCATATGTAGTAACAGAGACTATCTTGGTCAAGACTCTGTTTAACAAGTAAATAGTTGTCTCAAGTGCATTGCCCAAAATGTTCTGGGAAGATTTGCATGATTTATCATTAACCCCACCATATCCAACAAGGTTCGGTTTCGCCTTTCAAATACACCGTTATGCACGTGCATATACGGCGAAGTGCACTCAGGTAATATTCCATTGTCTTTTAGATAATCCTAAAACTCTTGACTCAAGTGTTCACCATCTCGATCGGATTGAAGTGTTCTAATGCTCTTGTCAAACTATTTCTCTACTTCAATTCTGAATTCTTTGAACTTTTCAAAGGCTTTAAATTTGTATTTCATTAAATACATATACCCAAATTGTTAATTATCATCAATAAAAGTAATGAAGTAGTTATAACCTCCTCGTGCTTAAGTTGACATTGGACGACACACATCAGTATATATAAGGTCAAACAACTCTCTCACTAGTTCACCCTTTTAGGTAAAAGATAATTTAATCATCTTGCCCTTAAAGCATGATTCACATGTATCAAATGAATATAATTCAAATGATTCCAAACTGCCAATCCTTTGAAGTTCAGTCATGCATTTCTTGCTTATATGGCCAAGATGACAATACCACGAGCTGGAGATTAACTGATTATCCTTTTGAGCATACTTGTTGCTTGATATTATTACTTAATATTTCGGTCCCATAAAGAACTCCATTCAAAATTAGGTAACAATAATTATTACTAAAAGTCAAATGGAACCTTTTCTATTTAAACAAGAAATAGAAATGACATTCTTTATTAAAACTAGAACATAGTAATAATTTTCAACTCTAAGACAAGTATTTTACTATTCCTTAAGCTCTATATGTCATCGCATATATTGGATCCACACCCAGTATCCAATACCCGAGTATCTAAGTATGCCATTCATTTACGAAAATACATCAAGTGAATGAGGCATCACATGCCTACTTTATCTTTACGGACTCAAGATAAAGTTTGCAATTTCAGAATTGAGAACAATTCTTAAATTCTTATATCAGTCTTAAGGTCAGTCAACTTGTTAATGTCCTAAATTATGCACAATTCAAAGACATCATGCGTAATCAATTAAATCTAGAAATACAATCAAGCATATATAAGAGATGATTTTGTAAACAATCTACATACATTAATTGATCCCATTTATTTTACAAATTCAAAAGTCTTTACTTTGAATTCGGGAGATAGTAGGTTCTCTCCAAATGGGTTGATATCTACTATAGATAAGAACAACCATAAAGAGAGTCCAACAAGCCATTCTTAGTTACAGTGGTAGGTATCATATATTGATTATGTATCACATATACATAACTATCATATTATGCTATTAACTACTTGAATGTTCACATAAACATCAGGTTGTTAATACATTAACACGTATACATCATATGCATAACACTCAACTTCACCTCTATCTATATTGACCTTGGAGATAGTCCAACAAATCAACGCTTCAAGTTAAAGCCAGCCTGTTAATCATGAGATCATATCTTGATGGTTCGAACATATTTAATTTCAAGCTAGGCTTGGAGAGAGTCCAACAATC
Organism: Curcuma longa; assembly: GCA_025388495.1. NCBI lineage: Eukaryota > Viridiplantae > Streptophyta > Magnoliopsida > Zingiberales > Zingiberaceae > Curcuma > Curcuma longa. Next base: position 7,244,312 of record JAOBBC010000107.1, read on the forward strand.
TAAACAAGAACTTAAACTCTAGTTCTAACCATATTAGCAGAAGATGTTAGTTTTAATTATTTTATAAGAGATTTTTTGGTCTCATCCTCTTTTCATGCAAACAACCAAATTATTTACATGACATGATAATAAATGACATAACATAATTAATGTAACTAATCATGACAAATGACATGACATGTCATAATTAATGTAATTAATCATGATTACTTTCAACCATAGTCATCGTAAATTATATTTAATAAAATATAGTTAAGAATCTGATTTTATAAATTAAAATTTTTAATTAGATTAGGAAATATTTTTCTATATCTAATTACATATTTTATTTTAGAAAATAAAATTCTTTAATTAAGAAAATCTAATTAATTAGTAAATAATTTTTCTAATTTAAATTTTTTAATAAATTAAGAAATTCTATATTTAAAAATTTTAAATTAAATCATAATATTTTTTTAGGAAATAAAACTTTTAATTAAAAAATCTAATTAATTAGGAAATATTTTTCCTAATACGAAATCTCCTAACCAATTAAGAAATTTTTATAATTAAAAATATAATATTTACTTAATTAGATTTATGACTAACTACGTCACGCAAAACTATTTTATGCATATGTCTTGCATAATCTAGCTCTGATGTCACTATTAGGATCGACCCGGTGCGTTGTGTGTATTTACACATTTTGCAAATGTGCACAGCTGAAGAAAAATAATAATTAAACCTAATTATTATAACACTCGCAACACATGCATACAACATGTACATGACATAAATGGAAATTTAAAATTTTATGGAATAATAATTATTCTATGCGTACTTGATAGATGACGTTGAGTGGGGTTGACATCAATTGAGTAGCCCTTGTCGAAGTTTCGTCTCTATTGGTGATCCACACTAAGCTCTCGTCTAGATGACTTCCAAAATCAGGAGTCACATCACCGTCTTTGGTACTAGCTAGCGATCAACAACGGTCAATACAATACACAACAACATTTGTTATGATAAGTTTTTGGGGTTTTTTTAACTATCACCGATAATCGTATTCCCGGTGTAGTTTTTGTTGGTGAAATCTTGCCCCAAGTATCAATTAAATTTTAATGTATGACTAAAATGAGTTTAAGTTAGGCAATGTTGGTGATCTAACTTGTGTGAATTGAGTTCACGGGAAAGTCCAGAATTGAAGACTTGGCAAATGTGAAGTCCCGGAGGCGCGGTCTCTTGGCAAATGGTGAAGTCCCAGAGGCGCAGCCTCTTAGCAAAGGGAGACTTAGCATGACGAAATTGAGGGAAACATCTCAAGCAAGTGCAAGGATGGACACGAGGCTTGTGGAAGATGTTTGAAGGCTTGAGTCAAGGCTAAGGGATGAAGAAGGAAGCTGAAAGGATATTTTCAGCTTCATCAGTCGACTGACACTGCCATCAGTCGACTGATGTCTTGATCAGAAATACACAGAGAATTTGGTCGAGTGAAATTCACTGACTAGTCGACTGGTGGAGGTTTCAGTCGACTGCTAGATGAATGTTGGGTTAACAACTGGAGAATTAAACGCTGACTACAAGAGCTGTTGAAGCCCATCAGTCGACTGATCCCTGAGTCAGTCAACTGATGTCGAGAAAATTATAAAAACACAGATTAAAGATTGGAGACGCAAGTGTTTGCACTTTCTCTTCTTGGCACGAACTCCAATCTCTGTAATCTCTCAAAACTCTTCCCTAAACTTTCACTACTCAATTCTATAAGAGGAAGAGATTGTTTTAAAGGTTTCTCCACCTTCAAAGAATGCTTTGAGAAGGAGAAGTTTTCATAGTGGAACGATCGCTGTGTGTGTGTGGATCCTTTGATTAGTCACCTCGTAGAGGTGGAAACCAAGTAAATTGAACATGTTAACATTAGTTTCTTTGTGTCTTGCTTTTGTTTTTGTGCTTTCGCTAACAATTTTGTAAGCAAGAGCAAAAATTTGTTATTCACCCCCTCTAGCAAACGCACCGGTCCCAATAATTTTCGGTGGTCAATCTTTGACTACAAATAAAGGGGCAAATAGCCGGAACCTTTTCGACGTTGATGGAACGATCTCTGAAAACTTCACAAGTTTCAGTAGAGATGGTTGATGGTTGTAAGACAATCGCAATTGATTGGTAATGATCGGACAACCTATCCGATGATCAAAAATAATTTCTAATAACTAGACAGAATTTCGACGGCTAACCCTAATAGCCATATGATTCTTTACAAGAGCTCTGATGGGTTTTTTTTTTTCCTTTTTTCATTCTTCGGTTGCTATCCACAAGGGAGCCCAGTCTTCTGGCATCCGACGGCTATGAGCTCTTGGGAGAAGCCAAGCTAGGAAGTTAGCTGCGTAATCTGGGAAGTGTTGGGATCGTCCCGGTGCAAGGCACATGTTTACACAATTCACAAATGTGCGCAGAGAAAATAGAATAAGAATTAATAAGAATTATCATAACACACTCATACAAAATAGGAAATAATAGGTACAAGGTATGACTGGAAATTAAAATTTTATAGAATAGTAACTATGACGTGCAAAACTATTTTACGTGTATGTCTTGCACTATCAGACTTTGATACTACTGTTGAGATCGTCGTGGTGCAATGTACGTGTTTACACATTTCATAAACGTGCGCATTAGAAATACAATAATAATTAACAAGAATTATCACAACACACACATGCAAAATAGAAAATAATAGGTACAAGGCATGATTGAAAATTAAAATTTTATAAGATAGTAAATATTTAACGCGTACCTTATTGATGACGTTGAGCGAGGTTAGCATCAATCGAGCGGTTCTTATCGAAGTTCCGCCTCTACTAGTGATCCACGCCAAACTCTCGTCTGGACGGCTTCTGAAGTAACGAGGCACGTCATCGTTTTCAGTACTAGCCGATGACCGATAACGATCGATTCGAGAGAAAATCTTATTCATGAAAACACGCAACAACGTTTGTTGTGATCATTTTTTTGGGATTTTCTAATTATCATCGATAGTCATATTTCGGTGTAGTTTTCGATGGTTAATCTTTGACCGCCAATTTAGGGCAAATAATTGGAACCTTTTCGACGTTGATGGAATAATCTCCGAAAGCTTCGCAAGCTTCTGAGAAGATTGCAGATGGTCGTTAGACGACCAAGGTTGTGTCAGTAATGACCGACCAACCTTTCCTATAAATGAAACTTATTTTCGGTACTCTGACAGGATGATGCTCTTCATAAGAGCTTCAATCGAGATTTTCTTCTCCATTTGTGTTCACAAGGAAAGATAGGTTGCCGGTGTCCAACACTGGTTAAATTCTCCTCTCCTTCGGCAGAGTAATCCGACGTAGAAACCGATAACAATCCGACAGCATAACCCTAACCCAATGGTGGAACCCTAATCCAGCGCAATCGGCAACAATCCAATGGCAACAAGCAAGGATCCGGTGCAACCGAAAGCAAGCAAAGATCTAGTGGTGGTGTCTCTCACAAGAAACAAGGCTGGCCAGAGGTGGGATTCTTCCCATTGTGGTCAGGAGAAGAAAGGAGGATGTCGACAAGAGTAGCTGGAGAACTTCTCTTCTTCCATCAGCCACCACCGTCTACCGCCACTCAGGAGAGAAGCAGGAATAGGAGACGTGCTGCTCTATGGTTAGTGACGCTCACTGGACTGCAGGCTGGTCGGTGACGGGTTACGATAAAGAAACTAGAGACCACATGCAAGCCAGCGATGGGTCTCTGTTCTCGACAGATAACGTGAATCGGGAGGAAGGAGCAGGGTTTTCCTTCGAGCTCTTTCATGTGGCCTGCTAGGGTTTTCTCCTCTTTCTTCTCTGGAGGACGACCAGTAGTGCAGATCAACTGATGCTAGGTTTTGGTAGCAACCCTTTTTCCCTGCTGCGATCTCTATTTTCACGCGATGAAGAGAAGCTACAGGAGCAGTTGTGGGGGAGGGAAGAAAACCAGAGAGGGGAAAAACAAAATAAAACCTAAATTAGATTTAAGTTTTAGGGTTACTATGGCGAACTGGGTTCAAAACTAAATCGTTTGGTTTATAAACCAAACAACCTCTGATTTGATCCAAACCAGTTTTGTTCATTTCATCTTCACAAGATGAAACTCCTCATCTCTTCCATTTTGCCAAAAAATCTTCCATCAAGAACAAAATTAAGTTGGTTCATTTTGGTTAAAAATTGAATCGTTTGGTATAATAACCAAACCAATTCCGATTTGAACCAAATCAACTTTGTTTATTTCATCTTCATGAGATGAAGCCCATCATTTTGCCTTTGTTTAGTCCAACCAGAATTTATTTCTCTTGATATGAGAATCTAATTCTCAAACTTATTTTAAGTTCTTCGAAGAACTTGTAGTGCACGTGACCGAATAGGTTTTCGACTATGTTGGTCATCCGTAATTAACCATTAATTACAGAATGATCATGAGTGACACCTAGTAGTACATCATGAACCCCAATTGATCAAAAAATCAATGATTGATTCTAGAATAATTTTTAAACTTTTTAGCAGCAACAAGGAGACGTGCCTCGTTCCTTTTACCATCTTATACTTTCTTGGTTCAGGACATGGCCTATGCGTGTCAGTCCCCACTAGACTGACTACGTCACACCAAGACTAAGTTAGATTTCTTGTCTTATGGATTCAAGTTACTTGTACATGTATCCAAGAGTACCATACTCTTGACATGTAATATTTTGGAAAAAAAATTTTAGTAACAATCCTGATAAGTGGCCGCAGGGTATACGTCTCCTTTTTCAAGGAGCAGTGAATCCTCTATGGGTTATTCAAACACCTTCAGATACTTTGACTTATACCAAATCATCATGGGTTCACACCTCCTTGGAGATGTTTGTTATGTTTGAGAAGTGTCCTAAGGCAATCGCCTTATGGTTGTATTATTAATTTGTTTAATAATAAATAAAATTTACTATTTAAGTGTATATTTTCTTATGTTTGATTGGATCTTAAACTTATCTACTGAATATCTGCAATGCGATTCATAGCATGAGAGAATTTGTGATTGGATCATAACTTATGAGTATCTCTACATGTGTAATTATGAATGTATTGAAATTATCCCTAGTCGAGGAATTGATGAGCATGGACGTCATCGATTCTGTCGAGATTAGCTCGTTTAAACTCCTTGGTTTGCTTAGCAGCTGATCTCACTGCTGAAGACATTGGATGTTGGTTAAAGGTAATCAGTTCATTGGAATGACTTGCCTTGAGATTTCATATAGTTCTTATACATATGCCAATGAAGATCTCAATGCAGCTTAAATGCGAGTTTCCTTGGACTTGCGGTATTCAAGTCACCTTGGTTATAGAGGCTTATACTTTAACATCTTAAGTAAACATCTCTGATGAGGTGTGGACCCGGGATGATTGGGTATAAATCGAAGTGCTTGAATGGTTTGAATAGCCCATATAGGATTCACCTCTCTTGGTGAAAAAGAGACGTATACCATACAACCGCTTGTTAGGATTGTTACTGGAAATCTTTGGCCAAAGGATCACATGTCAAGATTATGGCACTCTTGGACATATGTACAAGTAACTTGAATCCATAGGACAAGAAAGGAGCTTGGGCTAGGTGTGACGTAGTTTGCCTAGTGGGGCCGACATATAGACCATGTCATGAACCAAGCGGGTATAAGACGATAAAAGGAATGAGGCACGTTTATTAAAGTTGTTGAAAGGTTTAGAAATTATTCTGAAATCAATCGTTGACTTTTTTATCAATTGGGAATCATGATGTAATACTAGGTGCCACTCATGATCATTCTGAAATTAATGGTTAATTACGGATGACCAACATAATCAAAAACCTATTGGGTCATATGCACTAGAAGTTTTCTGAAGGACTTAAAATGAGTTTGAAATTTTGATTCTTAGATTGAGAGTGTGTTAGTTTGGTTAGACCAAACAACAAGAAAAATTAATTTGCTTCAAATTAGAGACGGCTTGGTCATTGAACCAAGTAATTCAATGTTGAACCAAATTGAACCAATATGGTTTGGTTTATAATGGAAATTATTTTGGCAAAATAAAAGGGATGAGAAGATTTATCTTGTGAAGACGAATTAAACAAAACTTATTTGGATCAAATCGGAGGTCATTTGGTCATTGAACCAAGCGAACCAAACTCGAACTGGTCTGCTACAGTAGACCTGAGCCAGGTCTGGTTCAACCTTGACCGGGTTCAGCTAAAACCCGGTTCAACCCTAAACCCATTTTTTCTCTATGCTCAACCCACTCGTTCGATTTCTCCAAACGCATCTCCGTTTTCTTGTGTGGCGCTCGTGTCTGACGGAACAAAAGGAGACAAGTTCACCGCGGTTCCACCTCAACCGCCGCCTTCCTCGAACTGCCCGCGAGTAAAAGAAGGGGTAGAAGGCTGAGGCACGAGTAGAAGAAAAATAGAAGAAGCAAAACCCTAAGTTTTCTCTCCTTTGTTCCTCACCACTACCGAGCCTGTCAGAGCTTGATCGCCTTTTGCCGATTGCTGGAGAAGCCGTCTACCGGATAAGAAGCTGAGTATCAGTATTTATCTCTTCCCTTTCTTTCTGATTGGTGTCGGATTCCTTTTGCCGCTGCCACTACTAGATTTCCCAATGCTGCTGCCACCACTAGACTACCCCTTTGCCACCGTCGGATTAGGGTTCTGCCGCCACTGGAGTCCTTGTTCAGCCCTGTTGCTGCCGTCGAATCGTTCGCCGAAGGAGCTTCCATAGAGTTGCGATTTTTGGGATCACGGGTAACAATTAGGGTTTTGCCGTGTGCCTATAGTGTTTTCCATTCTCTGAAACTATTTTGGTCCCTTTTTCTTTTTTCTATATTGTCCGAAATTTGATTCCTGATGATAGTTAGAAAGCCCCATAAATGATCGCAACATGTGTTATTGCATGTTTCCGATATTAGGGTTTTTTTCTTGTATCGACCATTACTGCTCGTCGGCTAGTATTGAAGACTATGACGCGACTTTAGGCTTTAGAAATCGTCTTGAAGATGACCTCGCGTGGATCACTAGTAGAGGCCGGACTCCGACGAGGACCGTGTGATTGATGCCCTTCCCGCTTAGTGTCATACGCCAAGTATACATAGAATAATTCTTTCTGTAAAAATTTTAAATTCCTACCATGTCTTATACTTGCTATTTCTTGACTATGCATGCATTTGTTATAATAATTATTATAAATTATTATTATTTTATTTCTGCTACGTATATTTGCAAAACGTGTAAATACACGCATTGCATCGGGATGATCCCAACAGTGGTATTAGAGTCTGATTGTGCAAGACATATGCGTAAAATGATTTTACGTATTATGGTTAATCATAAATTTAATTAAGAAAATTTTATGATTTAATTTAGAATTTTTAATTATCAAAATTTCCTAATTTCATATTAGGAAAATTATTTCCTAATTAAATTAGAATTCTAATTAAAGAATATTATTTTCTAGAATAAAATATGTAATTAGATGCAAAAAATTATTTCCTAACCTAATTAAAGAATTTTAGTTTACGAAATCAAATTCTTAAATATATTTTATTAAATAAAGTTTACAATATCTATGGCTGGAAATAAGTCATAATTAATTGCATTAATGTCATGTCATGTCATATGACATGTTTAGTTGCATTAATTATGTCATGCCATTTATTGCCATGTCATGTAGATAAATTAGTTGTTTGCATGAAAAGAGGATGAAATCTAAAAACCCTTATAAAATTATTAGAGATAACACATTCCGTTAATATGGTAAAAACTAGAGTTTACTTCCTCGTTTGGGTTGTTGGACTCTCTCCAAGCCTGGCTTGAAAGTAAATATGTTCGAACCATCGACATATGATCTCACGATTAGCGTGTTGGCTTTAACTTGAAGCATTGATTTGTTGGACTCTCTCCAAGGTCAATGTGGATAGAGGTGAAGTTGAGTGTCATGTATATGATGTATACGTGTTAATGTGTTAACAACCCAATGTTTATGCGAACATTCAATTAGTTGATAGCATAATGTGATAGTTATATATACGTGATACATAATCGGTCTGAAATACCTCACTGTAGCTAAGAATAGCTTGTTGGACTCTCTCCAAGGTTATTCTTCTCTATAGTGGATATCAACTCATTTAGAGAAAACTTATGATCTCCCAAATAAGAGTAAGGGCTCTTGAATTCGTAAAATAAATGAGACCCACATATGCATGTAAGTTATTTATAGATACATTGTAAAACTCATCTCTTATACATTCTTGATTATTTTTCTAGGTTAATTGATTAAAAATGACTTCTTTGAATTTGCGTACAATTTTAGATACCAATAAGTTAACTAGCCCCAACTTCCTGGACTGGTATAGAAATTTGAAAATTGTTCTCAAATCTAAAAAACTTGCATATGTTCTCGACGATCTTCCCCTCGAACCTCTTGCAGATGATGCGACTGATGACCAAAAGTTGGTTTATCAGAAACACCTGGCCGATTATGACTTGGCTAGTTGCATCATGCTAGCCTCTATGTCACCCGACTAGTAGAAACAGTATGAGCATATGGATGCTTATCCTATTATATATCACCTTCGTGAGTTGTTTGATGAGCAGGCGAGATTCGAAAGATTCGAAAGGTTCGAGGTCTCTAAGCTCCTCTTTCGATCACGAATGCAGGAAGGTAAACTACAACACAACATGTGCTAAAGATGTATGGGTATATAGAGAGGCTAGGGTCACTTGGTTTTGTGATGGACCATGACTTAAGTATCAACTTAATTCTACATAGTTTGCCTGAAAGCTATTCACATTTCGTGATGAACTATCGGATAAACCGTATTGAGTCCAGAATACCAGAGTTGATCAATATGCTCAAATCTATTGAGCTGACTGCCAAGAAAGAGAAGAAGGATGTGATGCTTGTTGATTCTTCTAAGAAAGGTTCTAAGTGGAAGGCAAAACGATAAGCTAAAGGGAAGAAGATGAAGAATGCCAAGGTTACTGAACCTGCTTCAAAAGGACCATGCCATCACTGTGGCAAAATGGGTCACTAGAGAAGAAACTGCAAGGCTTATCTTGAGTCCGTGAAGGGTAAAAAGGCAACCAATGCCCCACCTGCTTCAGGTATTTTTGTAATCGAATGTCATACTATTTCTTCAAACACTTGAGTATTGGATACTGGTTGTAGCTCTCATATATGTAATGACATACAGGGGCTAAAGAATAATAGAAGACTCATCAAAGGAGATTCAAGCTTACGACTTGGTAACGGAGCAAAGGTTGCAACTGTGTCCATCGAGACATATTTATTGAATCTTCATAGTGGATTTGTTTTAGAGTTAGAAAATTATTATTATGTTTCTGCTTTAATAAATAATATTATTTCTATTTCTTGTTTAAATAGAAAGGGTTTTCATTTGACTTTTAGTAACAATTGTTGTTACATAACTTTGAATGGAATTCTTTATGGAACTGGAACGCTATGTAATGAAATCTACGTGTTAGATAATTCCAACGAGGTATTCAACATCGAAAGGAGAAACAAGCGTGCTCGAAAGGATGATCCGTTAACCTCCTATTCGTAGCATTATCGTCTAGGTCATATAAGCATGAAACACATGTCCAAACTCCAAAAGGTTGGTAGTTTAGAATGATTTGAATTAGATTCATTTGATATGTGAATCATGCTTAAAGGCAAGATGACTAAGCTACCTTTTACTGGAAAGGGAGAACCAGTGGGAGAGTTACTCGGCCTTGTACATACTGATGTATGCGGTCCAATGTCAACTCAAGCACTGGGAGGTTACAGCTATTTCATTACCTTTATCGATGATCATTCACGATAAGGCTTCATATATTTAATAAAATATAAATCTGAGGCTTTTGACAAGTTTAAAGAATTCAGAAATAAAGTAGAGAAATAACTTGACAATAGTATTAAGATACTTCGATCCGATCGAGGTGGTGAATACATAAGTTAAGAGTTTCAAGATTATCTAAGGGATAATGAGATATTGTATTAATGGACTTTGCCATATACACCTCAAAACAATGGTGTATCTAAGAGGCGAAATCGAACCTTGTTAGAAATGGTAAGGTCAATGATGAACCATGCAAATCTTCCTAAATCCTTTTGGGGCTACACATTAGAGACTACTATTTATTTGTTAAATAGAGTGCTGACCAAGGTGTTAGTGAGAGCCCTAGAGTCAATCATTTGATGATTGTTGTATGGACTCATTGTATCATATTTCTACATTTTATAAATGTATTTTATTGTGGTTATTATACTGATATTCGTGCCATATAACTAAGTATAATAATGTCCTTGACTAGATCGTTCAAATCTATATCAATCGATTGGTTGAATCGATAGTGAGATGATATAGAGAACACTACTCTAAATGATTCCTAGTCAAGTA
>JAOBBC010000111.1:28725-41697 GCA_025388495.1 Curcuma longa
TGTTGGGATCACAAGTGCCTCTGGTAATACTATATGAGAATGAAGACCTAACTAGCAATCTCTCAATTTCAGTATCTTAAACCATACACTTATAGATTGAAATCCAATGCCTTTAACATATAAAATAACTTTGACCACAAGACCACGTAATGGAAGCTTTATTGCCCTTGGTGGAATAATGCAAATACAAAAAGAAAGCCTAATAGTTAATATGGTTTGGCAAAGACCTATATCTACAAAGGCAATCCCAAGTCCGTATAATGTGGGAGCAAGACTATACTAAAAAATGCAACAATCTTGTTTTCACAAATTGAACAAAAGACTTCTCAATCCTTCCTACTCTTCTCTTAAAACCAATGAAGAAAAAAGTCTCACCTCAAGCACTTATTGGGTATTAAAAATACTTCTTGAAAAAATTCTTGTTTCCTACAAGAAACGTATTATCCGACAACCGTCAAATGACCTCAAGGTATTTTTTTGGCTTTAGAACTCTCCAACAATGAAAAAGTTACATTTGCCTTATTATAGACATCACGATGCTAAAATTATGAAATCAATCTTAAATAAATGTTAATTTAAGGTCTATTTGACACTATTGGGCTAGTTGGATCCAACACTTGGTTGCTACCATAGTATTGAGGCAATCGATGAGAGCTTCACTACTATATCTGGTATGTCAAGATGACTTGGTATAGTGATTCTGCTTCTCTTGACCTGCACCAATACTATGCATGCTTAAGTGATTTTATCCATGTCTTTGATTCCACCTTAATTAACCTCATGTGCAATAGATCTGGTCGATGACGTTGCTAATATGGAGGGAGATTCTTGGATCCCTCAATCTAAAATTTCCTATTTAGTGCCCTGAGATGTATTACACCACTTGACTCCTTTGTATATGCTAAGTATCTCGTTTGTCCTAAGGATCTCTTTAGAGTATATAAACTTCCTATAATTTTCCTCTCATGTGGCTTTGTTACTATGAGATACCCTTAAAACTCCACTAGCTGTCCATTGTAGTACCACTTTTGAATTTAATTGACTCAATGAAATTAGATTTCTTATGAGATAAAGGCCTCTTGAATTAAGATATGTTCCTCATGTAGATTGTGATTTTACCAACTTGCTAGACATCCACCATTGCACCATTTCCTAATATTCACACTTGTATGAATGTCTGAAACAACTCTTTAGTCCAAACATGCATTGCACAAGTTAAATCGAATACTAGACTTCTCCCAAAGATATAGGTCTAGATCCAAGTCTATGTTGTTGAAATTTTCGCCCTTGTGTCTATCCTTGCCTTTTCTCGCTTTGCATAATTAGTGCATTCCGAATTCAACTTTGAATGATAGTTTTCTCATTCCTTTAAACAACATATATATTGACTTTAATTTCCATCTCTTGTAGAGTCACCTTGCTTCTTTTGCCAAAACCATCTCCATAAAAGGATCAAATGAATTAGATAGTGAAGATAGTAAAGTAATGAATATTTGTACCAAATCATAATCTTAGATCTTCTGCTTTACATTGGTCCACTTATATAAGGTATGGAATGCATTAGATGCTTTATTAAAGTCCTTGTCATTTGCCATTTATAACATGTACAATTGCTTTTTGAGGTGGACCTAAATAATGATGTTTACCAACATGATACATCCCTCCAATCTCTACGTAACCCTTTATGCTATAGTCTCATTGACCATCACATGAACAACACCCTCTACATGACATAATGTGATGGCATTGATTTTTTTTTGTTTCCATCATCTCTTGATTGCTTTTGTCATACCTTGCACGAGCTAGGCATGCTGCAAAGCTACTTTCATTTACTGTACGCAAATTGTAATAATGTTAGAGTAAGAATATACACAACATGACCAAACTAACTAAATTCATATATTTGAAGAAATTCTATTAGTACAATGGATTAAAATCTTGAGCTGTTTCGCTCGATACGAGCGAAACATCTCGTTTCGCTTGATACGAGCGAAACATCTCATTTCGCAAATAGACCAGCACCGATATTGGCATCGGCACAATAGTTCTAGCAAGAACACTATCTGGAGGCATTGCATGGGACTGACAATGCGTCCGTTGTGCGGGATTGGAGACGTCTCTGGAGGTGTCGCATGGCACTGGCAAGGCGTCTGAAGACATCACTGGGGCCAGGCGATGCCTCCGGAAACATCGCGCAGGCCGTGCGTGCCCGTGGTTGCATGGAATGGGGTAGAACAGGTGGTGGTACAAGGTAAGGTTTTGATAAACGTCGATTTTTAATAAATAACTTAGGGTTTTAATAAATAGCTTAGGTTAATAATTCTAATCAACTTCTAGTTATGATTGAGATAATTTAAATAGGCTTAATTAAAGCCTAATAAAATTATCCCATTAATTTAATATATATAAAAAATTATTTTATTTTTTATTTTTAAATATTTAGATTAACATTTTTATTTTTAGTTAATATATTTTATTTTAAAAAATATTGAAACCATATCGACATGGTACGATACGGTATCTTAATTATATCGTTTTAGTTCAGAGTTCGAAATTTTAAACCATGATTAGTACTATGCAGTATGCACACATCTTGGTAAATGACTTGGAGGTTAAAAACTCTAGAGTGTGAGCATAAAAGGCAAAGTGAGTATAAGAGAGAAGGCCATGATATAAAATAGTATATATCACAACAAAATCCATTCAAAAATCATTATTTTTTGCACTTAACCTCTTTAATCTTTTATTATAAATTTCTCTTAAATTCTAATAGATGTTTTTATCATTTCTTGTGTTTCCTCTTTTATACTCTTCCAAGTATTCCCTTGTATATTTATGAGGGGATATGTTATACACATTACATAGGGCAAACAACCTACAATCTACCTAGTAAAAGATGCATTGCATATAGAGATGAATGACCCGAAATTCACTTAGTATGAGGTGTGTCAAAAATATAGATAAGTATATACCGATTGATATATGTGAGAGGAAGAACTACACTATCAAGAATATGGTGAAAAGCCTTTTGACAACAAGTAGCATTCCAAAAAGTTTTTGGCTAGAAGCAGTTAATTGGAGCATTCATGTATTGTATAGAAGTCACATTTCTATCCAAAATATGACACTAGAGGAAGCATGGAGTGGAAGAAAACCTTTGGTAGGTCATTTTCTGATGTTTAAGTGTATTGCCTATGCCCATATTCCTATGAAAAGAGAAAGAAGCTAGACAATAAAGGTGTTAAAGAAAATATTTCTATAGATTTTGATGATGATGAGAAAGAGCAACAACTTACAAAAGATGAGCAAAAAGAGGAAGTTACTCAGAATATTCCAATAATTGATCAAAATCTACTTGCAATTGAATAACAAAGGTCACCACGTGTTCAAAGAAGAAGAAGAACATGGATGACTAATTATGAGGTAACTGAAATTGACCAAGGTGATATGGTGGGGGTGAATGTTGAGTTCAAGTATCACAACTGATCATGACCCTCTTCTTCTCAATGCCATTTGCACCATATTGAACTCCTAGTTGCGACAGCTCCAACTGTTGGTAGTGAAGAGCCACTGCTTCTTTCCTTCAGTTTATTATGTCACACCTAGCTTGGTCTTCTGCTTCTCCTTTAGATCCGCCCTCACAGGCTGCTTGGTGTTGCCACGAGTGCAGCTTTATTTGTGTGTTTCTCTGTTGGATTTATTGTAGCTTTTTCTCGCTGATGGATATTCTCTATTACATCTAATTAGACTTGTGTATTCCATACATTCTTTAAGAAATTCAGATATCTTTGTCCTCAAATTCCTCTCACAACAATTTCCTGTTTCCTTATTTCTTCAGCGGAATTCTCTTCCTCCTCTTAGCATCCTTTCTCTCCAATGTCATGTCATTTTCCTTTTCATTCAGATCTACTCACCTTCATTCCCAACTTTTATATTTGCATGCTATTGTATATGCCACATTGACCGTATGATCCTCATCGATCGTTTCCTCTCCGCTTTCATCTATTTGTTTGTGCAGTCGTATACAAAGCTACTGTGAGAAGTCCACTTGAGATACTTGTTCTCTGGTCTTTCCTCATCGTCTTTCTGATCCTTAGGTTCCCGGTCTAATGGTTTTCCTTCCTTTTCCTCTGCATACCATATGTTGTTATATGTGCTGCTATAAGGAGAAGCACACCTGAGAGTGATTCCTGGGATCTCTTTCGATCATTCTCTTTCTGTTGATGTATTGGCTTAGTTAGAGGTCAAGGAATACTCCATGTTTTTCTTGTGTGAACCTTTCTATCATATGACCAGTTGACATGTACAGTAGTTATGCTCCAACTTTGAGAGGTATTATGCTAATACACTTATTGATGTAATGAATTTAGTCCCACTATAGGTGTTTTATATTTAGAATTATCATATAATGGGTACATTCTATATACTACAATATCAATACAATTTCCCTAACTTCTATAATAAAGAAGAGATGAAGTGAAGTAACCATAGCCACATAAAATATTGTGACAAGATAGTCAAGTTTTGCAATTATCCAAGCTTTGAGTTTGTCAATTGAGTGATCAGGAAATATATTAACTGTAAACATCCACTTGAAACTAATTATAGACTTGTCAGAACTCAGAAAGAACAGTGATTAGTTCTGATTCCAAACAAGCTTATAATAACATGATTTCATTATCATATACAAAGTTGTATTATTCTTTTTCAATTTCCTTTGCTATTTTGAAGATTTTGAGAGAGATGAGCGCTATTGCTCTATATTTGTTTCTTTGATTGTGATATGATGCATGAACTTCTAAGCAGAGATTAAATGTTTCAAATTTGTTTCTTGTGTGCAGCAACTGAGACAAGATATTTAAATGCTAGCAACCGTGAACTTGCTTCTTCTCATGAGTCTGCTTTCTCGAAGGAAAATAATCAAGATGCAACATCTGAGGACAAAACATCTCATAAATTACTTCAATTTGC
The DNA here is from genome assembly GCA_025388495.1 of Curcuma longa. NCBI lineage: Eukaryota > Viridiplantae > Streptophyta > Magnoliopsida > Zingiberales > Zingiberaceae > Curcuma > Curcuma longa. The sequence continues at coordinate 33,697 of JAOBBC010000111.1, forward strand.
TTTCCAGGAGCTGAAATCTGCTACTGGTAATTTTCGACCAGACAGTATTCTTGGGGAGGGTGGATTTGGATATGTTTTCAAAGGATGGATAGAGGAGAATGGCACAACTCCTGCAAAACCAGGCACAGGTCTTACTGTTGCTGTCAAGAGTCTGAAGCCTGATGCACTTCAGGGTCATAGGGAGTGGGTTGTAAGTACTCTCTTTTCCCAGGATTTACAATAAACCAGGAAAGCTCTCACTGGCTGAAATACATGTAATGCAGGCTGAGATTACCTTCCTTGGACAATTACATCATCCTAACCTTGTAAAGCTGATAGGTTATTGCATTGAAGATGATCAAAGACTTCTTGTCTATGAATTCATGTCTCGAGGAAGTCTTGAAAACCATCTTTTCCGGAGTGAGTAGAAGTTTATCAATTTAATTTTAATTTATTCTTCCTTATAATATTATGTCCATTCTAGTCATTTTGTTAGCCTTTTCTCTTTGTTTAAGGGGTGCACTTGAGTATTGAAGAACAGGTGCACCTGCCATAATAAAATGGGTTATGGTATTGATGAATAAGTGTACCAATTTTGAAAAACGGGTGCACTTGAGTGCCCTTCATGGAGCTCCGTTCATGGAGAGTTCTATGAAGGGAGTTTGCACATAAGTTCTGTTCATATTTGACTAGAAAAAAATTAGCTAACATTAAATTAAATTTCATAAAATATGTATATAATATAAATAACTCTCCAACCTGTATGACATTAACACAGACATACTGTTGAGAAGGAAAAAATTCTCTCTTATTTCATTAATGAACCAAGACACCTTTTATAATTACAACAGGATTAATAAATAAATAAAGAAAAAATAAAGAAAGGAAAACTATTCTACCAAAATAAATTATTCTCGATCAAATCACTCTAATTGATTATATCCTATTTTCATCCATGATTTGATTGACTCTCCCCAAGGAAATAATTATTTCCTACACCCCCCTCAAGCTTGGCTGTAAATATTGATGAAGCCAAGCTTGCCTTCAAGAACTTTATGAGCTTGTTCAGTTAATCCTTTAGTAAGAAGATTAGCTAGTTGGTGAGACGTAGGAATATACTAAATACTGATAATATCTTCATCCACCTCTAATGAAATGATGATCAACCTCTACATGTTTAGCCCGGTCGTGATGAACAGGTTATGAGCTATACTGATGGTTGTCTTATTATCACAATGAAGTAGCATAGTATCTTCATATTGAATTTTTAGGTCTTTCATCACTCTTTTGATCTAGATGAGTTCACAAATTTCATGAGTCATAGATCTGTATTCCGCTTTAGCACTACTTCTTGCAACTACAAATTATTTTTTACTATGCCACGTCACTAAATTCCCCCATACTATTGTGCAATACCCAGAAGTTGACTTTTTATCATCCATTAATCCTGCCCAATCTGCATCAATATATGCATACACTTTATTATCCTCAAGTTTTGCAAAGAATAAACCCTTCCCAGGAGTTTGTTTTAGGTATCTTAACGAGCCTTGTGCCTTTCAATTAAACCATTAGTTTTGTACTTAATTGTGAAAATCCATTTGCAATCAACCGTATATTTCCCTTGTGGTAATTCCACAAAATCCTAAGCATTATTTTGTTTGAGAGCATGTATTTTTCAAGAACAGTAGTCTTCTACTTAGGAATAGCTAGACCTAAGAATCAATTCATTGGATAATTTTGAAGTGAAAGCACTAAGTGTGGAGGATAAATTAGAATAGGAGATAAAGTTTGAAATGAGATATTTGGTATGGGATCAGACACTCTTTCTGAATGCAATTGGTATATCAAGATCGAGAAATGTACCTAACTCGTTATAGAATTCTACCTTCAGTTCATCTTCTTAGCTGTGACTAGGATTCCAAAGTGTGCCACGACTGACTGTGGCACACTTTGAAAACCACGAACATCACCACAGTCGTGGAGTGTGCACTCTGGAGACCACCACCATCACTACAACCGTCCTTACGACCTTGGAGTGTCACGGTCAGGCCGTGGCACACTCTGAAGACTACACTTTAAAAGAAGGATGGCTATAGTGTCGTCTATGGTATGTTTGTGGTTGATTTTTTTTAAACCTTCATCATCCTTCCCCGCTTGAAGCGAAGTGTGAGATAAATACGGAATACCTTCAAGAAAAGGTGATATAACAAATAACATATGTTTTCTGTGTGTGGATAATAACAACGATAACCCTTTTGAGTAGGAGAATACCCGACAAAGACATTTTTAAGAGCTCAAGGGTCAAGTTTGCTGTGCTTATGGGCATGGACATGCACAAAGGCCGTACATCTAAAGTTGAAAATTTATGGATAGGTTTGGGTGAGAAGAAGCAAAGGTGTAACAAAGCTGATGGATCGACTAGGGAGGCGATTGATAAGATACACAGCTGTGAGGATTGCATCTCCCCATAAATATTTGGGACCATGTATGGTGAACATAAGAGCATGGGCTACCTCCAATAAATGATGATTTTTACATTCAGAAACTCAATTTTGTTGTGGAGTATTGACATATGAGCTTTGATGAATAATTTCATTTTCCATTAAATAGTCACCTAAAATGATATTGAAATATTCTTTGCCATTATTGGTTCTAAGAATTTGGATATTTGTTTGAAATTAGGTCCAAATCATTTTATGGAAGACTTTGAAAATGTTATTGGTTTCAGATTTGTCTTTAAGAAGATAAACTTAAGTAACTCGTGAATGATTATTAATAAATGAGATAAACTATCTTTTCCCATGAGAGGTGTGAATTTGTGAGGAGTCCTAAATATCACTATGAATTAATGAAAATGGGTAGATGGTTTATATCATTTGGGAGAGAAATGGATGTGAGTATGCTTAGCTAGTTGACACACTTCACAATGAGAGTAGTAAATAATGATGGAAACAAACACTTCAAATAACCAAAGTTAGGATGGCCACGACGATAGTGCCAAGATATCATTTCCTTATCACCAAAAACAAAATAAAAAGCAACATGAGAGACTAAACAAAGATTATTTTTATTCTCAAAATAATAAAGATCTTTGTGAATCCTAACATTGCCAATCGTCTTCCTCGATATTAGGTTCTAAAATTGGCATGACAAAGGTAATAATTTAGCAAAAGACTGATTATTAAGGGTGACTTTGTTGATAGAAATCAGATTGCATTTTATGACAGGTACATAAAAAATAGATTTTAGAATAATGTAATGAGACAATCGAATATTGCCAATGCTAGCAACTACAGTTAATGTTCTATCAACAATCCTAACAGTAGTTTGACGAGATAAATGATAACAGGAGCAAAAAAAGACTCGGGCCACCTATCATATGGTCAGAGGCTGCAAAATCAATGCCCCCGGGGCATAGCTGAGTTAGTTACGATGGAGTAGACTTGCAGAAGAGGACAAGGGTTTGAATCTCGGCAAAGCTGAGCAATACCCTTCTCCGTCGTGACCAACTGTAGTTTCTCGATTTACCTCTTCACAGATGGTCGTTGGGCCGACCGTGTGGGGCTGCTGGGGTGGTGGATTCCACCTCTTTACAGAAGAGAGGCCGCAAAATCAATGATCTAAGGGGGTTGTTAAATGGTTAAAAAAGGATGAATTGAGTTTACCAAATTGAGTCATGGTGTAGGAGCTAACATTAGAGCCGGAAGAAGTGAAGAATTTACAATATTGTTCAATCTGTTGCTTGGTGAAGGGAGAAGGAACATCGAAGACAATATGTCTTTCTTAGCTCGATTGAGTATGATATCCATGACCTTCATTCTTTTTTCGTGGTTGTCAATTTGCTAGCTTTTCATATATTTCCCAACATTTATCCTTTGTGTGGCTTGATCGATTGCAATGTTTACACCAAGGATGTTTATTTGATGTGGAATTTTTGGTGGAAACAAAGTTGAAACATCTGCTATAATAGATTGTGGTGTAATAATCTCAGCAGTGAGCATGACCTTACAACGAGTTTTTTCTTATCGGACTTCCGCGAAAGCTTCTTCAGGAGATGGAAATTGGTCACGTGCAACAATATGACCACATACCTTATCCAAATTCTGATTAAGACCAGTTAAAAAATCAAACACATACTACTTTATAATATTGCAACGAATTTTGACACTAGAATCAGTGTATGTTGAATTTTTTTCGAAAAGCAAATCAAGTTTCTGCCAAAGATCTTGAAGATTAGAGAAGTACTATATTACAGAATTTGAACCTTGTTTCAGCTTTGATTGCAGTTCAAAAATTAGGGAAGTATTGCCTAGATTGGAATACATCTTTCGAGCTGCGTCCCACACCTTCTTGGCTGTCTTGAACCAGAGATAACGATGACTAATGTTGAGTTCCGTAGAGTTAATCACACAGGTAAGCATGATTGAATTCTCGGCCAACTAGATTTGGTAAGTTTTTTTAGTTGTGGATTGAGTGGAAGAATCGGTGGACGTTGTTATTGTCTTCGGAGGAGAAGACTTACACGTGTATGTTTGCAAAGAAGAACTCTGCTTTGATGTCATAAAAAACTCAAGAAGGAAAAAAATTCTCTTTTATTTCATTAATGAACCAAGACACCCTTTTATAATTACAATGAGGATTAATAAATAAAGAAAGAATAAATAAATAAAGAAAGAAAAACTACTCTATCAAAAATAAATTATTCTCAATCAAATCACTCTAATTGATTATATTTTATTTTCATCCATAATTTGATTGACTCTCTACGGAAAGATTTGATTATTTCCTACACCTGCCATAATAAAATGGGTTATAGTATTGATGAATAAGTGTACTATTATTGAAAAACGGGTGGACTTGAGTTCCCTTCATGAGCTCTGTTCATGGAAGGTTCTATGAAGGGAGTCTGCACATAAGTTCTATTCTTATTTGATTAGAAAAAATTAGCTAAAATTAAATTATATTTCACAAAATATGTATATAATATAAATAACTTTCCAACTTGTATGATATTAACACAAACATCTTGATGATGTGCATCGACCAGATTTGCTCAAGGCAAGGAAGAAGAAACACTTATCAGGACAGTTCTTGCTGCAGAATTAGGGATTGTAGAAAATGTAATGAAAACCACATATAAAATCATCCTTTTATGATCATGACTTGCTGACGGATAAAAGTGAAGAGCCATAAAATGGTGATAACACTGCACCCAGCGGGATAGAAGAAAAAAAAGCAAATTACCAGATTTGACAAAGAAAAATGCAGGTTAGGCTTTACAAATCAATAAAGATCTGCATTAGTTGGTGATGGCAGTCTCCAAGTTCACAAATTCAATGCTAGACAATTTCAACTACAGTCTTCATTTTCTACAAAATTTTGACGTGATTCAACATCATTGTAAACATTACACAATAGTGAGAGCTGATAAAAAGTGATTGAGTGAATCTTCAGCCACAATGAAGAATAATACAATGAAGAATGATGTTGGCAACCTGCCATCATTTCGCATCTCAAATACCTTAAAAATTAAGCTCTTCTACATGAAGTTAAATTTGTCACTTTGGCTAAGCAAGTTATTATTACATAACTGAAGAAACCAAATTACATGTTCATAGAAATACTTAATTTAATACACCAAAAGATATTGGCTTGTTGAAGAGATGGTTGGATCAAGGTTTAAAATTACATAAGTTTTATTCTTTTACTAAATGTATGATTTTGGCTGTTAGTGGCAAAGGCTACTACATATACACGAGGGCAAGGGCAAGAGTTAAAGTATCACTTCAACTAGAGATTTAGTCTCTTGGAATGATATGATTTTGGCATTGCGTTGCATTGACACTCGAAACACTTTGGCATGAATTGTAATATTTTGAGATGAATTTAATAATTAGATTAAAAATGTATGATTTCGGCTGTTAGTGGCAAAGACTACTACATATTCATGAGGGCAAGGGCAAGAGTTAAAGTATCACTTCAACAAATCTCTCTAATTGGAATGATATGATTTTGGCATTGTGTTGCATTGACACTCGAAACAATTTGGCATGAATTGTAATATTTTGAGATGAATTTAATAATTAGATTAAAAATGATATTTATTTTTAAATGTGTTTTAGATGAATTTATATATGTTTTACTTTATAATCTTCTTCAATGTAATGTAATTATTGAAATTAGATAATTAATTAAATTATAATTCTAGAAAAGTAAGGTAAAAGAAAAGATATTATTTGAATTCATTTTAGCGAGATATGCCAAGAACCCGAAGAGCGAGATATGTCAGCAAAGGAATCAAGAACCCAAGGACCCGAAGAGAGAGATATGCCAGCAAAGGAATTACCAGCGTGTGCAACGGCATCATAGGAATCAGAAGTCTGTCGATCCTTTTACCATTTCAGAAAGGCGTCATAGGAAGGTGGTGGGGTCGGATCTGGTGGCAACTGTGAAGTGGAAGCTGAAGGAGCGACAGAATTCTGAACGATCTGAGCAGCACGGGGAGGTCGACCATGTAAACTCCAACATTTATCACTTGTGCGTCCTAGTAGGTGGCAATGATCACACCAAGAGCTTCCTTTGCTACCCTTACGAGGTGGAGGTCTGTTGTTGTTTCGAGAGACCAAAGCTGATGAGTCAACAGAAATGGAAGGAGACAACGTCAAGACTTTGGCAGGGACACGAAGGAGAGTCGCCTAAGTACTGTCCATGGTAGCTTCTGTGGGGCTACCCAGGATCTGATCATGAACATGAAAATAATCTGTGGGCAAACCACATAAAGCCAGAGACATAGAAAATTTCTTCCGATTTTCAAGCTTTGCAACAGGAGAGACCGCAGGTGGAAATAGTTCATTGAAGTCACAAAGAAGGCTAGAGACCGAACCCAAATAAGTTGACATAGAATCCTTAATCTGATGGGCACTGAGAATGGTCACGAGATCTTCACAAACGTGATAGAGTCGCCGAGAGGTGTTTGTAAAGAGTTGTTGAGCTTGTGTCCAAACAGCTTTGCAAGTCTTGTGAGTGCGGAAGACATTCCTAATAGATGGATGGATGATGGCTCGGATAATACAACACAACTGAGCGTCAACCTTTTTCCACAGAGGATGATCGACAACTTGAATATCTTCTTCGGTTTGGGTGAGATGTGTCTCATAACCCTGTCCAACAAGCCAAAGTTCAATATGAGACTTCCAAGAATAATTCTTACCATCCAACAGCTCAGAGGAGGGCAGTGCAGTGATGTGGTTGGTAAAAATTGAGATATCCGGCTTCAAAGTGCTGGAGGTAGCCATGAAGAGAGAAAGTCGATCGTCTTCTTCCTGGACCGCACGACGCTAAGACTTCTAGCGAACGCGCGGCGACGACTCTGCGACGTTGTTTCTCCTCCGTCGATACAGGCCAATGGGCGGCTGCCCTTGGCTGAGCGCCGCAACTACTGAAGCGTGCTCGATGAGATTGGGTGGATGGCCCGGCAAGAGGGCGTTGCAAGCCTGTGGTGCGGGTCCTCTCTGACGGTGAACCGAGCAAAGATCGTAATGGTGTCGTGTGCAGCTATATGAATCATGTTGATGAGTATCTTATCATGTCAACACTTGATATCCCTTGGCATGCTACATCACATGTCGAGATGAATTGAGAAAATCATATTATTATTTTAACAAGATAGTGTCAAAACTATACCATTTTCTATGGAACATAAAATTCGATATAGTTGTCTTATCTTCTTTTTCTTTTTCATCTTTTTTCTCATTTTATCTTTAATTGCCATCACGCTATACGTCAAATTATCAGCATAATACTGAAATAGTATTGTTTCAATCATAGATCAAAATTTTGATACGGTTCAATATTTTAAATCTTAGTCTATTGGCCCTTTACATCATTAACTAGTATTTTACTAATATCTTTTGACTCATTTTTGATTGCCTCCACTATCGCCGTTTATAGATAAATTATAAGTAACCTTTCTTCAGAACTCCTCTAGCTCTTCCAGTTTTGAGGCTACTCCAACTTCTGGCA
>JAOBBC010000112.1:195368-207723 GCA_025388495.1 Curcuma longa
CAGACTAAGACCAAATTACACTACAACCAGTCCAATGGTTTGTCCAATCCATCTTGGTTGTAAACACTGTTTATAATTTATAAAGAACTGATAACATGATCTTCTGTGTGTGACTCCGCACACCATGTTTATCTACAATATAAATTAAGTGGACACTTGCATAAAATTAAATGCAAACATTGATAAAATGTGATTCTTATTTCAGAATGTTTATTTACATAGATAGTTAGGATTCTGGTATACATCCCAACATCTCTTACCTAACTTCTAGTTAAGACTAATTACTTCCATAGGTAGACTTCTCATCTGCCAAACATCTGGTCACCCTTGACCTATTTTGACTTTTGCTTGCCCAACCTCCTGTCAGGACTTTCGTGCCCAATTTCACTCACCAAGACTTCCTACTCAACCTCCAACCATGTTTTCTTTACCTAATCTCCAGTTAGATCTTCCTGCCCAACTTCACTCTCCAGATCTTTTTTACTTAGTCCTCTAAACCAGGTCCTCCTTATCCAATCCTCCAGATCAGGACTTCCTTTTCCTAGCCATAAACAGGACTTTTCCTACCTAGTCTTAATTAGGACTTCTCCTTAATCGGTCTAACTAACTAGGACTTCTTGGCTGGTCCAACTGACTACGACTTTTCGCTAGTCTTCTGGTCAAACTGACCTGATTAGACTTTACTCACATCCAAACATTATGTCTTGTTTGGATCAACCCTTGGTCAAACTAACCAGACCTAGGTGTATTGTCAAACATCGAAACTCTAAGGATAGACTAGTGCTCCTTGTTAGATTTGAGAGGTGTCCTAAGGTAATCGTCTTACGGTTATACTATTTGTTGGATAAATAGCAATTCACTATTTGAGTGCACGTTCCATATGTGTTTGATTGGATCTTAAACTCAAATACTGAATGTCCGCAATACGATTTGTAGCGTGAGAGAATTTGTGATTGGATCACAACTAGTGAGCATCTCCACACGTGTAATTAAAACGTATTAGAATTATCCCTAGTCGAGAAATTGATGAGCACGGATGTCATCAATTCTATCGAGACTAGCACGTTTGAACTCCTTGATTGGCCAAGCAGCCGATCTCACTGCTGTCGAAATTAGATGTTGAGAGTTAAACGTGGATGCTGGTTAAAGGTAACCAGTTCATTGGAGTGACCTGCCTTGAGACTTCATATGGTTCTATTCGTATGTCAATGAAGATCTTAGTGCAGCTTAAGTGCGAGTTTCCTTTGACTTGCGGTATTCAAGTCATCTTAGTCACGGAGACTTATACTTTGACATCTTAAGCAAGCATCTCCAAGAAGGTGTGGACCCGAGATGATTGGGCATAAGACGAAGTGCCCGAAGGTGTTTGTATAACTCACAGAGGATTCACCTCTCATTGAAAAAGGAGACGTATACCTAGCGGTCACTTGTCAGGATTGTTACTAAAAGTCTTTGGCTAAAGCATTACATGTCAAAAGTACGGTACTCTTGGATACGTGTACGAGTAACTTGAATCTAGATGACAAGAAAGTAGTTTGGGCTAGGTGTGACATAGTCTACCTAGTGGGGACCGACACATTGACCATGTCCTGAACCAAGCGGGTATAAGACGGTGAAAGAAACGAGGCACGATTCAGTATAGCTGCTGAAAATTTTATAACTATTCTGGAATCAATCATTGATTTTCTGATCAATTGGGGATCATGATATACTACAAGGTGTCACTCATGATCATTCCGTAATTAATGGTTAATTACGGACGACCAATATAACCGGGAACTTATTGGGTCACACGCACAACAAGTTCTCCGAAGGACTTAAAATAAGTTTGAGAATTGGATTCTCAGAACAAGAGAAATAAAGTCTGGTTGAATCAGACAATGGACAAAATAATGGAACTCGTCTTACGAAGATGAAACGAACGAAATTGATTTCGTTCAAATTAGAGGTCGTTTGGTTAGTGAACCGAACGATTCGATTTTGAACCGAATTGAACCAACTTAGTTTGGTTCGTGATGGAAGATATTTTGGTAGAATGGATGGTATGAAAAGCTTCATCTTGAGAAGATGAATCGAATAAAATTGGTTTGGGTCAAATTGGAGTTCGTTTGGTTAGTGAACCAAACAAACCAAAAGTGAACTAGTTCGCTACAGTAGCTTGGGTCGGTTCATCTCAAACCCTAATCCCGGTTTGATTGTTTCCTCCGGTTCAATGTTACAGTGCCACCCTGCCCACTTCTTCTTCACACAGAAGAAGCAGGGATTTGTGATCTCCCTTTAAAAGGAGTCGCAGCCAAGGGCAAACCGGACTGAGCTCTTCATTCCCAACCGCGCAGCGCCTTCCTTGTTCTTGGCCTTCGTCCACGGAGCCACGCTAGAGAAGCAAAGTGGTGATCACGATTTTAGTCCTGTAGATCTTCTCCTTGAGGTTTCCTGGTGGAAGCACGACGCCGCTCTTGGGTGGTTCGTTAGCAGCCGAAGAATCAAGATGGCAAAGCTGGCGGCGTGGAAGACTCGTTGGAATCCTAGCGTTCTACTCTTCCTCTTTCCCTTCCTCTTCTTCCCGCTGGCAATGACTTCTCTGCTCACCCATGTGGAAGAGGACTTGCTGCCAAAGCTGCTGGTTGTTTGCTGGAGCTGGTTGTTGCTGCCGGAGCTGCTGGTTGCTGCCAGAAGAACCTTGCCGCCGGAGAGGAGCCCATTCTCTTCTCTTGCTATTGCTGTGAAGAACAGATTTCCTCTCTATTTGTTGCCATGAAGATGTTGTTCCTTCCTCTTCCTAGGCATGTGGTTGTGATGAGAAGGGTTCTCACCGGAACCGCAAGAAAAACCTTGTCGGTGATCTTTCTCTTGCCGGAACATAGCAACCCTTGTCGATGCTGCGGATGTCATTGTCGAGTCCACTATTTTTCGATCGTGGGAGAGGAGGAAAACAGTCTGTTTTCGATCGTGTAGGAAAGGATGCAATCCGTTTATGTTTGGGCATGTGGACAAACGCAATACCGGTCACTAAACTTATGAAGTTTCCAGTGAGCATTGCATCATTGTCGGAATAGTTCCAACCTATTTGTTCTAAATCGACGATCAATAGTTGACCACCGAAGACTACATCGAGAATACGATTCTCGATGATAGTTAAAAAGCCCCTGAATAATCGTGACAAACGTTGTTGCATGGTTTCCGGAATAAGACTTCTCTCGATTCGATCGTCATTGATCATCAGCTAGTACCGAAGACGATGACGTGACTCATGTTTTCTGAAACCGTCCAGACTGGAGCTTGGCGTGGATCACCAGTAGAAGCAGGACTCCGACGAGGACCGCTCGATTGATTCAACATCGTTCAAATGTCATCTGAGAGGTACGGTTTAGAATAATTTATTATTCAAAAAAATTTTAAATTCCTACCATGCCTTGTAAATATTATTTCCTATATTGCATGCGTGTGTTGTTGTAATAATTAGCTGTAATTATCTGTATATTTTCACTGCACACGTTTCTAAAACGTGTAAACACGCGCATTGCACCGGGACGATCCCAACACTCCTTACACCAACAATCTCTCCCTTTTTAATGCTTGACAATTTCTTAAATTTAGAATCAGGTTAGGGTTTAATAATTTGAAAGAAATCTAGATATTTTAACTTAAGTCCCTTCTCCGCTTTTTCATATATAAAAAAACTTATTGTATTGCACCAAAAATTATGGTATGTCCGTTCTATGGTCACAACTTAGTTTTGACAATTCTTGAAAAATCATAGTAGATTTTAAAAATAATTTTAGAATAATTTTTTAAAAGAGTTTTTCCAAAAAATATTTAATATAATTTTTTAAAAAATTTTCAAACTAAGTTTTGAAATGTGTTTTAGAGATATTAAGTAAATGTTTTTTTAAAAAAAATATTTCTTTTTCAATTAGGATTTCTCCATTAACCTGACACATTCTTAGGGCTCTTTGTTAATCACAAAACAATCTTCTTATGTGTCTTAGGGTTTGACCCAAATTAAAGGAATAAATTAAAAATAATTTTAAAACATGATTTTGAAATTGATAAAGATTGTTAACAGATTTTTAAGGGTTTATGTTAGTACCGATGGAATCAAAATATCTCCACAATGGCATGATATTGTCCACTTTGGCCTAAGCCCTCGTGGCTCTGTTCTTGGGCTCTCCCCAAAAGGTCTCATTTCAATGGAGATATCTTCCATCCTTTTAAACACATGATCTTTTTCATGTATTTTAGATGTGGGACTATGTTTGTACCCTTGCAACCCAACAATCCCCCCTCAAATAAAGGACCACAGGCCCCCTCAAATGGAAAGTTTCCATTTGATGTCTGAATCCTTGACCCATCAGGACTTTCTGCCCCTCGGTCCACCCGACTTACTACAACTTCTTGCCCCTCAGTCTGGATCATGATTAGATCTGGATCATAGCTCTTCCGGCGGTTAGTCCGGTGAAGAGCGGCCTCGCTCTGATACCACTTATTAGTATCATGGAATTAAAATATCTCCACAATGACATGATATTGTCCACTTTGGGCCTAAGTCCTCATGACTTTGTTCTTGGGCTCTCCCCAAAAGACCTCATTCCAATGGAGATATCTTCTATCCTTTTAAATCTATGATATTTTCCATGTGTTTTAGATGTGAAACTATGTTTGCACCCTTGCAACCCAACAATTTATACAAAAAAAATTGAAATAGTTTGCTCTTCCGATTTAGACCTCCTCGTTGATCTAACACTTCCTTGTGTATCTTTGTTACCCACAAGATAAGTTCTCTATGTGTCTACAAGGTTAATCCAAGTCAACAAAATAAATAGTTTAAGATTTTAAAATATGAATTTTAATTAAACTTTTAATTTGGATTTCCCCCTAATTCTGATACTTCCTTAGGGCTCCTTGTAGACTACGAAGCAATCTCCCTATATATCTTAGGGGTTGTTCCAAGTCAAAAGATTAATTTACAAAATAGTTTGTAAATATGAGTTTTCAAAAATATTTTTTCAAAGAGATTTTCAAGTAATTTTTTATAAGATCTTTTAAAAATAGGATCTTTCAAGGATAACCTCTCCCTTAACTAATACTCTATTAGGACATCTTTGTTGACTACAAGGAATTCCTGTCTATATGTCTTAGGGTTCTTAGACATAGTGTTGACTTAAAAGTTCTATGTCTAAGTGTTGGTCAATTAATTTTTACAGATATATATTTTTGAAAACTATAATATAAGTACACACAATAAACATGAATTATAAGTAATTATCAAATTTTTAAAAATAGATATTAGAAAATAATTTTAATCATTTTTGAAAAAGTTTTTTGAAACTCTATACTTGTCCTTATCATCTCACCCATTGTACGTGCCTTAGTACATGGCATAAAGGGGTTGTCTTATGGGTTTCGTGAGATATTTTATCAATTTTATCTTTGTTATTTTTTTTGAGTTCTAATGAATGTTTGACCTTGTGATAGATTTAAGTTTAATCGTCAGTTAATTAATGTCCACATTTTAAAAATTAAGTTCCAGGTCGTGGCAAAGCAAGAACCTTCTTAGTTATTGAAATAATAACCACTTCCTTAGACAAAATCTTTTTAATAAATTATAACTTTAATCAACTTCTTAAAAAATTCTAATCTAACTAGTATAGGATGTGGCGAGTTAACTTCAATTAGGTCGACTTAGTTAAGCAGACCAAGCAAGGTATTCCTTACCCCACTTGACTACCTAAATCAAATTTCCTTAACATACTATCATCTCATCCCATCCTGATACTATGTTAGGCAAGTATCAGCTAGTCATTTATCCTTAACTAACCGTTCTAGATTAAGTAGTAAGTAAATATGATGATATGACATTTATGTGCATATAAAATAAAGCATATGCATGTATATGGTAGGTATGCATGATTCAATCAAGCAACTTTAAATTTCTAATAATGTATCAAATTCTTGATTTAATATATTTTGTATGAACCCTTGAATGTATCAACCCACTTAGAATTTTATATCAATTTTATTTCATTAGACAATATTTTAAGTTAGTTTCATAATTATAAGTATTTTATTATAATTAGGTTCATAGCTTTTATTTTTTTTGTTTGAATTATTAAATTATGGATTTAATTTTTGATTTGAATTAAGTTATATTTGAATTGTTAATTTATTTTTTAGTTTTTATTTTTATATTTATTTTTTAAATTCATTTTTAAATTATTAATTTATTTTTATATTATCAATTTAGTTATATTCCATAATTAAATTGAACTGGATGATAATTTAAATTCAAGTTTCTAAGATTTAAATTTGACTTGTTAAATTTTATAGAATTATTTTCTTAAATTTTAAAATTTAATTTCAAACTTTTTGGATTTAATTTTAAATTTTTAGAATTATTTATTACTTCAAATTAAAGGGTACACGATTGTAGTTGATTTAAATATTTAATTTTAGATTATTAGTGTTTAAATTTAAATTAGTATTTTTAAACTTTAAAAATTTATTCTAATAATTTTTAAGATTTAATTTTAAATTTTTCAAAATTAAATAATTAATTTTAGTATTTTTCTTGATGGATTTTAAATTTTTCTCATTATTAAGAGTATCTTGATTATTAAATTTTTAATTATTTATTAAAATTAAATTATTTAATTTATTTTGATAATTATAAATTTTATCTTATTTAATTGAATTATTATTAATTTTTAAATCTATTAAATTAATTAAAATTGAATTATTCACTTTTGAGTTATTTTGATTGAATAAGTTAAAAAATTGATCTAATTTCTTACTTATTAAAATTATATCTTGATTAATTAAATTTTTAAAATAAATTAAATTATTAATATTAGTTAAATTAATTGAAATAAGTAAATTTGAAGCAGTAAAATTATTATTTAATTTAAATTTATTCAAATTATATGGATTTTCATTATTTGATAATATCTAAATTTAATTTTTTTAACTTACTATTATTATTAATTAAAATTTTATAATTAATTGACTTTTTTAAAATTTGTTAATTCTAAAATTTTAAATTATTTTAATTAATCAACTTTAAATTAATCAAATTATTTAAATTTAAATTATCTAAATTTGAATTAGTCAAAGTAGATAATTTTAAATTATTTAATTTAAATTATCAAAATTTGAATTTGTCGATATTTTTAAATTTATCAAATTATTTAAATTTAAATTATCTAAATTTGAATTATTTAAAAATTTTAAATTAAATAAATTTAAGTTTTTTAAGGTTGAATTTTTTAAATTAATTAAATTGGAATTTTTTTAATTGATTAAATTTTAATTTTCTAAATTGTTAGATTTTGAATTAGTCAAATTAATATTTTCTAACATATCTTAATTTACAAAAAAAAATAATTCAATCATGAGAAATCTTGAGAGCATTTTCATAAATAAACAAACTTGCCGAAATCACATCCCCTAATTCCGATTTCATCACTTTTTCCGTCTTCTTCTCCGGGCACCAATTTTTGTAATGTCCGCATTTCTGGCACTTAAAGTACGTAATGTGCTCTTTGAATTATCGGCTCTTGACATCAATTGCTCTTTTACCTCCGATGGTGTCATCCGAATCTTACAAGTACGACACTGATTTTTATAGTGTATTATGTCCCTTCCCTTAAAATATATTATATAAAATTTAAAACAAACATTAATTATTTTACCTTTCTCCCCTCCATCTTTGCTTTCGTGCTCTCGTAGCGTTTAGTCCAATCAAGAGCAAACCTGCTCTGATACCAATAGTAGGACTGGTGAACACGCTAGAGAAGGGTGAATAGTACATTCTTTCATTCGTTTGACTTTACAAAAATTAGCAGTGGAATTAGTAATAATAAGCACAGGGACACATGGATTTTTTACTTGCAATTGGTTCCTAAATCTCAAAGTTAGTACATCCAAGGCCTATGTACGAGAGATGCCCGTCCACTAGTAATATCCTTTCCAGACCTTTATCCGGAAACGGAGAAACTCATCTTACAGTCCATAATATAATAATAATAAAGTGCAAGATAATAAAACTTAAAATAAATAGTAAACTCTCATGTAGCCGATCTGAAAGCCCCTGAGCATCATGCATTCCTCCTGGAACTTCTCCAGTTGCACGAGTCTGGCATCATTCGTGTTCAGCTACACCGCAAGATGAAGAATGAGGAGTAGAGAAGATGTTCATTATAGTGCATGTTGAGACCCTTATATAGACTCTTTCGAGTGCTTGGATTCTTATCCGAGCGCTTAGATTCGATTTGATCCGATCTCTTCGGTCTTTATTGGGGCCAATTCATCTTGATCCGAGCGCTTGGACCATCTAGGGGCATTTGGACCATCCGAGTGCCTGGATTAACATCTGGGCGCCCAGATCCAATCAACTCGGGTTTGACCTAAGTTGACCGTACACTTAGTTCAGCTATTTCTATTTACATCTCCTATGCTTCTTCAATCTTACTTTCAGCTCCTAGTTCCTACAAGATAAGCCTACTTGTAGTTCGTTTGACCTACTAGGCTTACCTAAGTCTTATCCTGTAGGTATAACCTACTAGCTTACTCGTGTCTAACTTCTCGTTAGGATTAGTCACTTCCATAGGTAGACTTACTACCTGCCAAACATCTTGTTTGGATTTTCCGTTGCCTAACCTCCAGTTAGGTTTAGTCTCACTTCCATTGGTTGACTTCTCATCTGCCAAACATCTGCTCATCCTTGACTTGTTTGGACTTTTTATTTCCCAACCTCTAGTTAGGACTTCCTTGCCTAGCTTTACTTACCAAGACTTCCTGCCCAACCTCCAACTAGGTCTTCCTTGCCTGACCTCCAGTTAGGTCTTCCTGCCTAACTTCACTCACTTGGTCTTCCTTGCCTAGTCCTCTAAATCAGGTCTTCCTTGCTCAATCCTCTAGATCAGAACTTTCTTTGCATAGCTGCAGCTAGGACTTTCCCTACCTAGCCTCAACTAGGACTTCTCCTTGTCTGATCTAACCAACTAGGACTTTTTGCCTGGTCCAACTGACTAAGACTTCTCGCTAGTATTCTAGACAAACTGACCTAACTAGACTTCACTCACATTCAAATATTAGGTCCTATTTGGATTAGCCTTTGGTCAAATTAACTAAACGTAGGTGTATTGTCAAACATTGAAACTTTAAGGACAGACTAGTGCTCCTTGCACCAACACCATTTAGAGCCCACAATATTCATGGAGGGAGTGCACGGAACTAAGTTCCATGTTCCATTGCGATGAAGTACATCAAATTCTGTAGTCATTGCACTATACTAATTCGGATCCTTGTTCGTTTATAAAAAATAAGTTAGTTCAATAGATTATAAAGAGACTAGTAAAGCTTGCAGAAGGGTATATTGGGTTGCCATTGGTGGACAATGGTGCATAGATGTCATTTAAGGGAAGCATATGACAAGGAGCACTATCATTTGAATCACTTGTTGATGGCGATGAAGAAGTGGGCTGACATGGTGATTTTGATGATAAACCTAGATTATTTGAGGATCCAGAGCCAGAAAGCATATTATCAATGGTTCAACATATTATTGATCCTTTCTGATATTGTTAGTGTGTCTTGCTATTGTCAAAGTAGCAACTTGAGATAACTTCGATGATATAGGAGAGTTATTAGAGAGCCCCAGAGCAACACCTAGAATGTCATTAGAGGTGAGTAAAAATTTGGTTAAACCGAATAAATTAACCAAACCGACCGAATTAAAAAATTTGGTTCGGTTATTTCAGAATTTTGATTTTTTTTTTCTAAAAAAATTGGTTAATTCGGTTATTCAGTTCAATTTCAATTTTAAAATTTCTTATTTGATTAAACCGAATAAACCGAACTAGAAAAATAATTTATAAATTTTAAGTAAATAAATTTATAAATCCCTAACTAATTAGTAAAATTTTATAATATTTAAAAAATTTATTAATTCGGTTAATTCAGTTGAAAACCAAATTAACCAATAAAATATCAGTTTGGTTTGTTCGATTTTTATTAGAAAATTTGGTTGGTTTGGTTGGTTAAAAAAATCAGTTTATTCAATTTTTGATTAATTCAGTTCGGTTCGATTCGATTTTAACTGAAAACTCACCACTAGATGTCATCACATCCTACAATTTTTGGTGGCATCGAGAATGTGCCACTTATATCTAGAGGAGAGATTGAAGAACCTATTAAAAAAAGGGAATAAAGATGCATCAAAAGTAATATGCCGTGAAATATATATTCATCCTATTGGTATATGCAAGCAACGATACTCATGATGTAAATTACTATATCAAGGAAAACACATTGTAGTGAACGAGAATCAAGTTTTTGTTTAGAGTAGCGTAATCACGAATAACAATCGCAATCAAAAATTTGAAGAAAAGTATAGTCAAGAGTTTGATTATAAATTTTTTTTTCAAATGACACTTATGATTGAGCAATAGGGTAGAAAGTCAATTTATGAGATATGTTGCAGTCCAAACAGCTTCATCCCAAAATTTACGCGAAATTGATGCATGATGGAAAAGAGCTAAGGTGGTTTCAACAATATTTATATGTTTTCTCTCAGTAGAGCCATTTTACTCTAGAGTATGAGAGCAAGAGACTCAATGAACAATTCTATAAGAGACAAGATGATAATGAAGAACTTGATATTCACCTCCCCATTTAGAATGAACAGAGAGTATTTTATGATTAAAATATTGTTCAACTTATTTTTGAAAATAACATAATTGTCCAATAAAGCATATTTTCTTCTCATAGGATAGAGCCAAATATATTTACTAAAATGATCAATAAAGGTAACATAATATAGAAGACCTTAGTTAGATAAAATAGTTGTAGGGCCTCAAACATCCGAATGAATTAATTCAAGTGGAAGATTAGAAATATGATCAAATGAAAAGAAAGGTAGCAACTTTTAGATTCCATGCAAACCCTATATGAATGAAATGGAGAGGAGATAAAGGAAGTAGGTAAATCATACCTATTGATAATCAACTGAACAATACGAAGAGAAGGATGACAAAGTCGGGCATACTAAGCTAGTTTATTTGTGCGTTCACTGATGAAAGCTTTGATTGAAGAATTTTGAAGATAATTAAGGCTATGTTTGATTTTCCCATAAAATAAGATAGTATTTATTCTTCTATCCTTATAAAATAATTATTACGATGAAATTTAAAAATGACATCATTATCAAGATAACATTAACGTACAGCAAATTTTTAGAAATAAATGAGACGTGAAAGATGTTGCGCATGTGAAAAGTATGATTAGATAAATGAATATATGTTTCCAAGATTAGTAATTTGTAAACTTGAGCCATCACCTACTTACACTGTATCCAAGCTATAGTATAGTGTTACTTCTATTAGAATATTGTAATCTGATATGACATGAGGAGTTGTTTCATTGTCAATATATCATTTAGTAGATGAAAACTTTGATGGTTTACCAAGAGTAGGTATGGTCGAGAGCACTTTAGGATAAATATGTGAAGTAGTCGATTGTCTTAAAGCTGTAGGACCACCGACAAAGTTTATGTCAGATTTTTTAGGATATTGAGTATCAATATGCCCAATTCTAAGATAAATTTGACATCTACGTCGAGTATTCGACAATAAAAATAGAAGCAAAAAGAAAAAAATAAAGGAAAAGATAGAATAAGGGGGGAAACGATAGTAAGGGAAGCGAAGAAATAATATGCACACTGACGGCAATGATAGAAGAAAAACCACTATCGAACGATGATAAAAATTTTAAAATATTAAAAAAAATAGTAGCTCTAATATCATATTAGAGTAGGGTAACCGAATGAGAGAAGAGAAAGATACAAACAAATAAAATTTCTTGATTAATGATTTATCCATGAGGGATACAATTTATAAAGGTATTAAGGTGTCTCCGGGGTAATGGTGCAACGGTAGGACATCCGAGTTGTGACCTAGAGATCCGCGGTTCGATCCCCAGCTACGGTGTATTTGTAGGAATTTTCCTCCAAATGAGGAATGCAACCAAAGGATGCTGGGCATCTGGATTGACCGCCGTATGCGCTTCCCGATTTACCCTAGTGGTCGGTGGGAAACTTCCGTGGAACCGGGCCGGCCACCCCTAGGGATTGAGTCCATGAGACTGACTGAGATATATTTATCATTTTTTTTTATAAAGGTATTAAGGTACTCGATCAATTAACAGATTAATAAAGAAATTATCAATTGACAGACATAATAAAAAAAATTCTAATCTAATAATTAAATTTTATTGAGTAATTATCTTTTACTAATATTACTAATTATTAATTCATCAACCCACTAATTTCATTATTAATTTTAAATCATTTATCAACGAG
>JAOBBC010000112.1:397588-415909 GCA_025388495.1 Curcuma longa
AGTGAGGAGGAAGCATCAAGTAGCGATGAATCTTCATCAAGTGAAGATGAGGTAATGGATTCTGCTAAAGAAAAATTCCTTTATAAAACTATTGCATATCTTTAAAATGCATTGATTAAGTCGAAGTTTAAGGTTAAGGCATTAAAGGAGGAACTTAGGACCATTAGGAACAATGCATGTGAATCTAGTAACTCAAGTGAAATTAATGAAGAAAATGCAAAGTTGAAGGATGAAATCATTGATTTAAGGAAATGCTTAGAAAATTTTTTAAATGGATCTAAAAACCTTGATATGATCCTTAATAGTCAAAGAGTGGTTTACAATAAGGCCGGGATAGGATACAAACCTAAAGAGGTTGTCTATATTTCTCTAGTAGGAAGACAAGGGTCACCTAGCAAACAAGTTATTAAGGGAAAGGTAAATCAAGCATGGGTCCCTAAAAAATATTTATAAAATGTTAGTGAATCAAGCTTTTGGGTACCAAAGAGTGATGTATTTCATATTATATAGGTAAGAGAGAAGAAGAAACTCATGTTTACCAAACCAAATATACTAAAGAAATTATCAAGAAATTTAATTTAGAAAATGCTAAGGTAGCTTCTACTCCTATAGGAACAAATGTAAAAGTAGATAGTAACGTGGAGGGAACTTAGTATATACTTTGAAGAATTATGAACTTAGTCTTGCATGATCTCATAGTAAGATATTACTTAAGTACATCTCACAATACCTTAGGGAGGCTTGTTTGTGAATTTCTTTATCTGAATATTATGTGAGATGCTAGGATGATACTCATACCTTACTTATGCTTATGGCATCTTGATGAGGTATGAAGAGTATCAATATAACTATCATAGACCAACTATGGGGAAAGTAAATATTCAATTCATGGACATCTTGTCCATTGCTCATAGTTAGACGTTTTAAATGTTTTAAAAATATTTCTATGTTGTGTTGACAATGATATACACTTGCAATATCAAAGGTTTCAAAACATGGCTTAATATTGATACATAAGTGAAAGTTTGTGTCAAATTTTTAAATTTTGGTCAAACTTATGAAATACTTTGATTCCTTATAAAATTTTATTTTTCCTTGATAAAGAATGTTGAAACAAACTTGCTTGCAAAATTTTATCATTTTTTGAATTTTGTAGAATTAATAGGGTATTTCTGAAGTTCATCTCAGAATGCTGAAGTGAGCTGATACTTAGTACCAGTCGACTGTGATAGGTACCAGTCGACTGGCACCAGTCGATTCTCGCTCGACTCCCACTCGACCAATCTTTCTATGAGATTTTTCTACACGGGACAGTCGACTTAGTCAAACTCAGTCGACTATTGAGTCTAATAAGACTGAAACTCTGTGATTTTGATCGTATCTTGGTCATTTAGGTATCTTATGACTTGCTACTCTTTGAAAAATACTCTAGGGAGCATTGTTTATTATAAAGGTCAATGGGACTGATCACATGTATTTTGAGCTCGATGTTGTTACTTTTGTTGATTCTAACGCACAATTGAAGTTTATGTTTGAACTTTTACTTCTTATTCTCATAGTTCAAGATTCCTCTAGATTTCGAGACATTTCAAATACATTATTGGTGCAATGGTCTAGGGGGAATAGGATTTTAGGAAAAGTGTGTCCCTCAAAGGACAACTCTTTTATTATCTATTCCAAAGGGATGAGGTTCTTGCTTGGATATTTATCCTAGTTTTTGTTCATTTCTGCCTCCTGTATGGGGATGTTGTCTTTTTGTTGTGTGTCAAAAAAGAGGGAGAAATGAGTTAGGTTTAAGTTAGAACCTATATGCCTTATGCTTCTATTATCCATGCTTATACTCTTATGCTTTATGATTCATGATTATGCTTTTTCCTGAAATTATGTCTTATCATGTTAAAGACCTAACTTAAATAAGTTTTTGCTAAACATCAGAAAGGAGGAGATTATTGGTGTAATTTTGCCCCAAATATCATTTAGTTTTAATGTTTGGCTAAATAAGTTTAAGTTAGACAATGTTGGTGATCTAACATGTGTGAACTGAGTAAACAGAAAAGTTCAGGTTTAAAGTCTTGGCAAATGGTGAAGTCCCGAAGGTGCAACCTCTTGGTAAATGGTAAAATCCTGGAGGTGCGACTTCTTGGCAAATGGTGAAGTTCCGAAAGTGCCATCTCTTGGTAAAAGGAAAACTTAGCATGACGAAGTTGATGGAAACATCTCAAGCAAGTGCAAGGATAAGGAGCCGTGGGCTTGAAAGCATCCAAAAACGGCACGAGGCTTGTGAAAAATATTTGAAGGCGTAACTCTAGGCTAAGGGATGAAGAAGGAAGCTGAAAGGTGAGTTTCAGCTTCATCAGTCGACTGGGATGATATCAGTCGACTGGTGTTCTGATCCAAAACACATAGAAAGTTTAGTCGAGTGAAAGACAGAGACTAGTCGACTGGGTAAGTCCCAGTTGACTTATATTTGAATGTTGAGACTGACAGCTGAAAAAATAATGCAAATCTACAGTAGTCATTGGAGCCCATCAATCGACTGGTCCTAAGACAGTCGACTGGTATCGCGAAAATATAAAAAGACAGATTCAAGATTGGAGACGCAAGAAGTGTTTTCACTTTTCATCTTTGCAAGATCTTCAAGCTCTGTCAATCTCTTAAATTCTTTCTCCAAACTTCTCTATACATCTGTAAGAGGAAGAGATCAAGTGTTAAGGTTTCTCCAACTTCAAAGTTGCTTTGAGAAGGAGAAAGTTCAAAGTGAAAAGTTCTGGTGTGTGTATGTATCCTTGGATTAGTCACCTCGAGGAGGTGGATATATACCAAGTAAATCAAGGGGTTAGTATTACTTGTATTGTTTTAATTTTAATGATTATTTTTATCTTGTGCTTCCGCTAACAATATTGTAGACAAGATCAAAAGTAGCTATTCACCCCTCTCTAGCAAATGCAATGGTCCCAACAACTTAAACCTCGTGTCATCATCAAAATCAAGGTTCGATCAACTAGTGCTCCCTGCACCAACAATCTCCTCCTTTTTTTCTTAGTTTCAAGTTAAGAAAATATTTCCGAAAATGTAGTCATTTAATTTATGCTTAGAAAATAAAATTCATGCATGTAATAGTTATGCAATGTAGTTGCATAATCTATCTCCCCCTGCTTTAAGGACTCTCCCTAAATTCATACTTGAGAAAATAAATAAGATTTTGAAAACTTTTGTACTCTCCCCCTAAACTTGACATGGTTTAGATTTGATCAGTTTAATACAAAATCATTCAAGTCCCTTACAAGTATTTTTGAAAATATTTTTAATTTTTAAAAAATATTTAAACTTGATAAACTTTGAAATCATAAGTCATTGATAATTTTAAACTTTTCAAAAAGATTTTTAGATTTTAAAAATACAAGTTTAAAATCATAAGTTAATTTTTTAAAAAATTTAAAATCATAAGTCTTTAAAAAAAATTTAAAGATTTGAACTTGAAATATTTATATCTCTCCCCCTTTGACATAATCAAAAAAATATAAATAAGTCTATAGATTTGAGTTCAAGCATGTTATCTATAAAGAAAATACTTAAACAAAAAAATATTTTATCTGTGGGGCGCATGTCCAACTTAGATTTAAACTAACTACCAAGAAGTAGTAGTTTGACCCAGTTAATTCAATTTAAGTGTATCATTCCATTTAGCTTATGCTTAATAACACTTAACTAGATTCATCATCTGTGTTTATAGCCCAAGTTTTGGTTTGATGCACAGATATAAGCATCTAGAACTAAGGCTAGAATCCTATACATTTCACATCGTTCTAAGTTTCACAATACACAAATAAGTTAGCTAGTGTGCTTTGTGAGATGCTCAACCTAGATCTATAGGTTCATGCTTTCTAGGGGGAATTCTAGTCTAAGACTAAAACATTCCTTTCTTTTTCTTTAAAATTCAAATTTTGAAAATAAGTTTTTCAAAACGAAAAATTAAAATATTTTTGAAAAACTAAATAATAGTAGATATGAAAACATGAGTTTTTAAAAAATTCAAAGTTTTCCCTTAGTCTAAGCATAGTAAGAGAATTCTAGTTAAAGTAAAAATGCAAAACTAAGATGATACTGAAAAAGTGTATGTAACAATGTCAATAAGTCAGTACAAGTCTAATCAAAGCTATATCTACTGAGAGGGTGGTGGTGGAAGATGACTCATGCTCCATGTCCTAAACATGTCCATCAACTAATTATGTCTATCTATCATGTCGGCATGTTTAGCTAAGCTCCTCTCCTCCTGAATGTCAAATCAACTGACCACAGTCTGCTGCAGACTTTGAACTGTCTCCTTGAGTCTGGCCAGTTGCTGATTTGTAGTAAGTGGAGGTGGAGGTGGGGGAAGCTGGAGTAGATTCTTAAGGTCTAAGTCGTCGTCATCCACATCGACGGCTGATGGTGGTAGTTGGGGTTGGGGCCCTCATCTCCAAGACAATAACCCATCTTCATCTACACTGACCCCAACTAATAATAGACTCCTAATCCCTAGCATATCAAACTCACTATGTCGTTTGACTTTATCATCGGTGATGTCAAACCCTAGTGATGCTAAAAATGAGGTCAAAATGTGGCAGTAGGGCATGTGGACCCTCCTGCTAGTGGTGATGCTGGAAAAAAATATGATGCCATGATAAATGTGTAGACTAATATCTACATCAAATCTATAAATCAATGCATAAAGTAGAAAAGTATGAAATGGTCGCATCATAGCGACGTCCCTGGTAGTCAGGAGTAAAATGCACGTCACTAACATCCTATACAGAACATAGTCTTGTATTCTAAGTCAGACAGAGGAGAACTGAGTCACTGTAGGAACCCGCTCCTCTTTGAAAAACTATAAATGCATGAGATCTAAGGTGACATGAGAGTAGGGATCCTCAAAAGGTACATTTCTAGTGGGGTAGCATGCAAATGAGCACTGTGAGGGATAAAATCCTAAAAAATCTCTAATGGCAGTGGGTGAAATAGAAATATCCCTCCCTCTAACTCGGGTGAAATAGGTCAGGTCATCGACCTGAACTAGATTATTGTATAGCTTGGCACACAGGCTTGTGTTAACCTGGCTGGTACAATAAACTAGTCGTTGAATGCTATAATAGTCTATGACCTCCATTGAAGGTATGCATGAATGTGCAAAGAATGTCCTACAAATATATCTAGAATGCAATTGTATAAATGATAATGACATGAATCTAATCCTATGTTTCTCAATAGGAAACCTGGGGTCAATGCTAGGTGCCCTAGAGGGACCAGCTTTATTACCCCTTTTCTTAATCCTAATGCATAAAAATAAAAAATTTTATTGTCAAAAATTAAACTAATTAATTTTAAAGTGTTTTTAGAGGCTTACCTAGATATTTTTGCAGAATAATATTAGAACTGATGACCTATAGTGTTGTCGAAGACGTAGGAAAGGGGATTTTGGAGATAGAAGAGACTTTTGGTGTGATAAAATTTGATGGGATTGCGGTTACTTTTATAAAAGGGTTCTGGGTGCCTGAAAACAGAATCGGGGCGCCCGGATTATTTGTGGTGCAGGTCGCCTGAATTTTTATTACACGCCCAAATTCAAAAAATTGACGCCGCCTGAAAAATTCATGGGCCGATTTCTGATTTTTCATTCGGTGTGCTTGGATTTTGATTTCCAGACGCTTGGAACAGGCTAGGCCAGGCTTTTCGGGATTTAGATTTTTTAATTAATTGATTAATTATTTTGAATAATTAAGAGTTTTATTTGATAAATTTTTAATTGGGGTGAAAATTTGGTAAAATTTATTAATTAATTTTATAGATTTGGTAAAATTTATTAAGTTAAAATTTATTAAAGATTTGATAAATTTATTAAGTTAAAATTTATTAAAGATTTGGTAAATTTTATTAAGTTATAGTAGATTTTGTAAAATTAATTAAACTATAGATTTGGTGAGAATTAATTAAGTTATAAATTTGATAAGAATTTTTAAGTTATAAATTAGGTACGAATTTTTAAGGTAAAATTAATTAAATATTTGAAAATTTGATTGAGGTAAAATTAATTAAAATTAATTTCATTAGGATTAAGAAAGATTAATTAAGTTAAGTAAATTAATGTTTTCGTTTAATTAACTTTTAATTAATTTATATTTAAATAACGTTTTAATAATTAATTGATTTCAATTAAATTCAAGTTTTGATTAATTAAACTACGTTTTAATTTAATTTAATTACTTATCGTTTAATGTAATTTAATTAATTACATTTTAATAATTAATTTACATTAATTTATGTTTCATTAATTTAATTTGTGTTTTACATTTAGTTAATTTAATTAATTTACAATTTAATTAATTCAATTAATTTATATTTTAATTGCCTTAATTCGTCTCACCCGTTTCTAAATAATTACGCAGTTAATCCTATAGAATGTGTGAGATGATTTTTCAGTTTTATCTTAATTAATGAATTTACTATATCTATTATTTGATTAACCTTAGGTTATATTCAAGTTTAACCGTACGACTCTCTAAACATACATTTCAAAAGTCAGCCTCTAAGCGGTGGCAAGGCATAGGGACCTTTTTGGTTATCGGAACAACAATCACTTTCTAAGACAAAACTGATTTAGGAAATCATATGCTTAGCTAATGTAGGGAAAAATTTTGGTCTAACTAGTCTAGGATGTGGCGAGGTAACTTCGACTAGTTCGACTTAGCTAAACAGATCAAGTAAGGTACTCCTTACTCAACTTGACTACTTAACCTAGGTTTCCCTAACGTATTATCATTTTGCCTCCCCTAGTACTAAGTTGGGCAAGTGTTAACCAAATAGTTGTCCTTACCTATCTTAGGTTGTTCTAAAAGTAGAAATACTAAATAGAAAAAAATTACAAGCAATTATTTAAGGAAGACTTTAGGTCCCCTGGATCACGACTCCTGTTGGATCTGATCAAATAGTGTATTTGATTCTTGGAGATTCAGAATTGATTCAATCCAACTAGATTAGTCAGTTTAGATCTGGGAACCCATGCTTGGACTCTTAAGTTTCAATTAGGAGTTCTCTTCCTCAAGTTTAACTTGAGTTGAGTCCCCAACTTGAGTGACTTTAGTTGGCGGTTCGGAGTTGACTTTCTTCTTGAGAAGTGCTACCTCCTCTTGGAGCAATTCAACTTGGGCATTAGATTTAGCAAACTTTTTTGTTAAACTCAAAATAATAGAATATAATTTTTAGTACTCACAGCGGTATTGGAACCTTCAGAAACGGATGCGGATCCATGGCTTAAACTTGAGTTGGTGTCTGACTCGTTGTCGATCTCCGTTGGTTCATCCCGTGCTGGAAGAGTAAGAAAGCTCGTTGTCAGTTCTTCATCTGACTCTTCTGATGAGGACTCATCCTATGTTGCTTTTAGTGCCTTTTTTTTCGATCTGCGCACCTTCTTTTGATTCGGGGCACTCTGATCTGAAGTGCCATTTTTTCTTGCACCCGTAGCACGTAAGCTCCATTTTGCTGGTGGAAGGTTTGTTGGAATTTGACTTCTGAACAACCTTCTTACTTTCGATTTCTTTATGTCGTGCTTCTTCCGCAGCATCTTTCGAACCAAGTTCACCAATTCTGTTGTAACTTCGTCGTTGCTCTCGAAATTCGATGACACATCATATTCTTCTTCCGTTGCCTTTTTGGACCTTCTTTCTTTGGATGGTCCTACAATAAGAGTTATACTCTTCTCTTCCGTTTCAGCATTAGTCTGTTCGTGCAATTCAAATTCTAAAAAATAACTCATCTAATTTTATTTTGAAAAGGTCCCTGGAGACCTTGTAAGCATCCACCATAGATGCCCATAAAGTGTTTCTTAGGAACGC
Organism: Curcuma longa; assembly: GCA_025388495.1. Taxonomy (NCBI): domain Eukaryota; kingdom Viridiplantae; phylum Streptophyta; class Magnoliopsida; order Zingiberales; family Zingiberaceae; genus Curcuma; species Curcuma longa. The sequence goes on from JAOBBC010000112.1 coordinate 405,457, forward strand.
TTTCAATGTGTACCTTATGATATCTCGATTCTCCACGGGTTGTCCGATCGCGTGTAGACCATTCAGTATGTCTTGGATCCTCACGTAAAGTCCACTTGCCGATTCTCCTTCCAACATTTTGATGTTGTACAGTTTTTTCATTAGGAGATCTCTCTTGTTGACCTTTGTAGTCGATGTGCCCTCATGTAGTTTAATCAGTTTATTCCAAAGATCTTTTGCACTGATGAAGGGTCTAACTCGGTTCAGTTCTTTTTTTGTCAACCCACATTTCAAGGTTTGGGTTGCCTTTGCATCTGCCTCGATCTTCTTTCTTGTGGCCGCATCCCATTTATCGCAACATTATGGTAGACCATCATTGTCGATTGGGATTGTAAATCTCGTCTGTATGATTATCCACATTTCCACTTATGTCTTCAGGTAGTACTTTATTCTACCTTTTCAGTAGATAAAGTCATCCCTGGAGAACAAAAGTAGCCTTGTAGTACTGAATCCTTCCTAATGGGCCATTTGATTCTAGCACACAGAAAGAACAAAGAAAAACTATTCCAAGACTTGGTCTTAGATTAGCAGTGCAGGAGAAAAATAAAATAACTAAAAAAAATCAAAAAACTCTGAAAAACTTACTCAACCAGTGGTTGCACTATGTTCGAGCACCCCTCACTCTGATATCAATTGTAAGATCGAAGAGAGCGCTAGAGGGGAGTGAATAGTGCTATCTGTAGCATTTTTTGATTTTCGTAAAGTTCATTCGTATTCATTCATAAATCTGATCGATCAGAGTAAAATAGCGAAAAATATTATAGCAGAAATTGTAAAACACAAACACACAAAGAGATAATTTTTTTACTTGGTTTACATCCACAGGCTGTTACTCCAAGACCCACGATCATTTGATCGTTTACGTTAGGCAATCCACTATGAAACTCCCTCCTTACGAAAAGGAGTTTTCTTATTACAAAAACCAAGAACGGTAAAAATATTACCATTCTTTGAAACTAAGTACAGAATCGAAAATGTGTTACTGAAGTTGTAGAATCGTAGTCCTTTTAGTGCAGCACTTCGACGTTACGATGACACTCCTGGATGTTTCTTCACGCATAGACAGTTGTCGGTTTGCTCTAAGTTGTTGTTCTGAGGGGTCTCCCTTGAAGCTTTTATAAAGGATTTTCCTGGTGCTTAGAACCCTTTCCAGGCGCTTCCACACTGTTTGTCAATCCTCCATCGGTGCTTCTGACTCGGTACTTTCAGGCACCTATATCCCTTTCCAAGCGTCTGTATGCTGACGTGGAGGTTCTGGATGAACTTTGACTGCCATAGAGTTTATCTGAATCCGAGCGCCTGGAACCAATCTGGGCGCCTGAAAAGCTAAGGTGTCTCGACCACTATAGGACTTTGCCACCTCACTGCTCCGTTGACCTAGTTCCGCTAACGTCTGATCGCCTGGACCAAATCTGAGTGCTTGGACTTTGGTTGCCTGGATTCCAGATAAGGGCGTTCGGAATCAAAGTTTCTGCCCTTCCATTCCTGCATTACAAGTTAGCATAGAACAAAAGATAATTAAGAGGAAAGAGTAAACTGTTTTACAACTGTTTATGGTCTTAACTTTGGATTTCTAATAAAATCCTGGGTTAGACCGACACCTACTGTCCCTGTTGGGATCGACCCGGTGCGTTGCACATTTTTATGCTTATCAAAACATACACAACGGAAGCAGAAACAGATAATAATCTAAATTATTACAGCACTTCCAGTGCACGCATACAAGATACAACACAATTATAGAAATGCTGGAAAAATAAAATTTTTAGAATAACAAATTATTCTAGGTATACCTAACATATGACACTCAGCGGAAATGACATGAACTGAGCAGCTTCCTCGAAGTCTGTCTCTATCGGTGATCCACGCCAAGCTTTGTCGGGATGGCTTCTCAAGCATGAGTCGTGTTACTAGTCGCGGTACTAGCCGTCAATCGGCAACAGTGGATACAGAAGAATACCCTAATATCAGAAATGTGCAACAACACACATTGCTTTCATTTTCGGGGTTTTCTAACGATCGCCGGTAAACTAATTTTCGGAGATCTCTTAAAGGCACAATACCAGAACTTTTCGGGTACTGATGGACGCTTCCGAAATCCAAGTTCCGGCAGGAACTCCTTGGCTGGCAATAGTGAACAACAAGCATACACGGCAGTAGGCAACTAGCAAGCACCAGCAATAGCAACACACAAGCACCAACAGCAAGCAATAAGCAAACACAAGAGGAAGCTCCAGCTGAGGTGGTTCCAGGCCGCCGGAAACAAAGAACCAACAAGCCCTTATTTCGGACAGAAGTAGGGCAAAGAGGGAACGATGGAAGAGGAGGTAGCAAGAGTGTTTTTCGTCACCCTCAAACCATATCCGGCCACCCTTCTTAAAGAACCAAAACCCAAATTCCTAGCAATGGCCAGATATCTTGCCTTTCTTGCTTGCCGGTGGAACATGGAGGGAGATCTAATCTCCTTCCTTTTCTTGCATGAACAGTAGCAATCAAAGGGGTTGTTCCCTTCTTCATCTGTGCAATGACTCGAGGAGAAGATCTATTGCCTTATTTGCGAGATTCGGCCACCACCGAGATTTCTTTCCTCATCTTGCAGCCAACGTCGGGGTGGAGGCATCGCGCACACGCGCAATTGAGGAAGGGAGAAGGGGAAACCGAGTATGCTTGAACGAGTGAATAAGGTTTAGGTTTTCCCTTTGAACCGGGTTTGAACCTGGTTCATCTTGAACTGGGTTCAAGTCTGGTTCGATTTGGTTCATAATCAAATTTATTTAATTAAACAACCAAACGAACTTCGATTTGACCCAAACAAGTTTCATTTGTTTCGTCTTTTCAAGACGAAGCCCGTCATGCCTTCCATTTTACCAAAATGCCTTCTAACACGAACCAAACTAAGTTGGTTCAATCTTTAATTCAAAATTGACTTGTCTGGTTCGATAACTAGAACATTTCTAATTTCGTTTAATCTATCTTCATAAGATGAAATCCATCATTTGCCTTTGTCTGGTCTAACCGGATTTCTCTTGTTCTGAGAATCTAATTCTCAAACTCATTTTAAGTCATTCCAAGAAACTTGTATTGCGTGTGATCCAATAGGTTTCCGATTATGTTGATCGTCCGTAATTAACTCTTAATTTCAAATCGATCATGAGTGGCACCTAGTAATACATCTGATCCCCAATTGATTGAAAAATCAATTACTGATTTAGAATAATTTCTAAACTCTTCAGCAGCTTTAATGAAATATGCCTCGTTCCTTTCACCGTCTTATACCTGCTTGGTTCAGGACATGGTCTATATGTGTCAGTCTCCGCTAGGTTGACTACGTCACACATAGCCCAAGCTTGCTTCCTTGTTATGCGGATTCGAGTTACTCATACACGTGTCCAAGAATACAACATTCTTGATACGTGTTGCTTTGGCCAAAAACTTTCAGTAACAATCCAAACAAGTGACCATAAGGTATACGTCTCTTTTACAAAGAGCAGTGAGTCCTCTGTGGGCTATTCAAATACCTTCAGACACTTTAACTTATAACCAATCATCTCGGGTCCACACCTCCTTGGAGATGTTTACTTAAGATGTTAAAGTATAAGCTTTCGCGATCAAGGTGACTTGAATACCACAAGTCTAAGGAAGCTCTCACTTAAGCTGCACTGAAATCTTCATTGACATAAAAAAGAACTACATGAAGTCTTACGGCAGTTCATTTCAATGAACTAGTTACCTTTAACTAGCATCCACGTTTAACTCTCAACATCCAATGTCTCCATCTAGTGAGAGCTTCTGCTTGGTAAATCAAGGAGTATAAACGTGCTAGTCTCAACAAAATTGATGACGTCTGTGTTCATCAATTCATCGACTAGGGATAGTTTCAATACTTTTATAATTACACATGTAGAGAAACTCATAATTTGTGATCTAATAACAAATTCTACCATACTATTAAATGTATTGTGGACATTCAGTGAACAAGTTTAAGATCCAATCAAACATATAAAATATGCACTTAAACAATAAATTTCTACTTATTTAATAAACAGTACAATCATAAGGTGATTACCTTAGGACACCTCTCAAATATAACAGTCTCACAGTAGGAACGCACCCTTACCCACTCCACTTGGGAGAATTTAACTATTTATCAACAAGTTCGAACTTGTTGGACTTCCCTCTTAGCCTCGATCCTCGGTCCCCAGGATTTGTTGCTAGACAACTAGTCCACCTAACCTACTTAAACTTCCCGCCAAACAATTAGTCCACCTGACCTATTTAGACTTCCCGTCATGCATCTGGTCCACCTGACCTGCCTGGACTTCTGTCATGCATCTGGTCTACCTGACTTGCCTGGACTTTCATCTGGTGCACTTGATCTGCTAAGACTTCTGTCTAGTTCTCCAGACCGGGACTTTCCTTTGCCTAGTTTCCACTAGGACTTTCATTGCTCAGTTTTAACTAGGACTTTCCTGTGCTCCCTACACATTTAGATAAACACATCAGTACACACCACACACTTAACTTGAACCTCGTACCATCATCAAAACCAATGTTTGATCATCTAGTGCTCTTTGCACCAACACTTGTGTGTCACTCCCTCGACGCTTATCTTTAAGGCCTAAAATCCGCGAGGTTTTCTCCTCCTTGCACTCTCTTTCTCTCCCACGCAATTCGACGGAACTGGGTGGAGTCAACAGCGCGTCCCGAGCAGAGAAAAAGAGGAAGATGATCGCGGCAGCCAACCGAACCACGTCTAGGGTTTTTTTCTATTCTCTCATGGCGACGGACTGCCCTCCTTTAAATCACATAAGGGTTGCAATTTCCTCGTCGGTGGACGCGAGCGTCAGCGTCGCAGGTCGTGCGGAAGGGTAGGCTGGCGGTGGAGAAATTGCGATCACCCGATTTTAAGGAGCTATAGTGAATATAAAATCAGGATTTGGGATTTGGCTGAACTAGATCGCTTGTAAACAGAATCAAGCTAAACTGGAATCTAGGGTTTACTGTAGCAAATCGATTTAATCTTGGTTCACTAACCAAATGACTTCCGATTTAACCCAAACTAGTTTTGTTTAATTCATCTTCTCAAGACGAATCTTCTCATCCCTTCTATTTTACCAAAATCTCTTTCAACTTGAAACAAATCAAGTTGATTTAATTTGATTCAAAATCGATTCATTTAGTTCACTTACCAAATGACTTTCGATTGGAACGAAACCAATTTCGTTCGTTTCGTCTTCATAAGATGAACTCTATTATTTTATGTTTTATCTGATCCAAACAGACTTTATTATCTTGAACTAAGAATCTAATTCTCAAACTCGTTTTAAGTCCTTCGAAAAACTTATAATATGTGTGATCCAATAGGTTCCCGGTTATGTTAGCCGTCCATAATTAACCATTAATTGTGGAATGATAATGAGTGACACATAGTAGTATATCATGATCCCCAATTGACCAAAAAATTAATGATTATTTCTAAAATACTTCTATACCCTTTAGCAGCTATAATGAAATATGCCTCGTTCCTTTCACGTGTCTTATACCCACTTGGTTTAGGACATGGTATCTGTGTCAGTCCACACTAGACTGACTACGTTACACCTATCCCAAGCTGTTTTCTTGTCTTATGGATTCAAGTTATTTGTACATGTGTCCAAGAGTCCCGTTCTCTTGACATGTAATACTTTGATCAAAGATTTTTTAGTAACAATCCTGACAAGCGACTGTAGGGTATACATCTCTTTTTACAAAGAACAGTGAATCCTCTATGAGCTATTCAAATACCTTCGGGCACTTCAATTTATACCCAATCATCTTAGGTCAACACCTTATTAAAGATGTCTGCTTAAGATATCAAAGTATAAGCCTATATGACCAAAGTGACTTGAATACCTCAAGTCTAAGGAAACTTGCACTTAAACCACAATGAGATATTCATTGACATGTATATGTGATAACATATAGAATCATATGAAGTCTTAAGGTAAATCACTCCAATAAATCAGTTACCTTTAACTAGCATCCATGTTTAACTCTTATTATCCAATCCAATGTTTCCAGCCAATGAGAACAGCTGCTTGGCAAATTAAGGAGTATAACACATGTTAGTCTCGACAGAATTGATGATGTCCATGCTCATCAATTCTTCGACTATGGATAATTTCAATACATTCATAATTACACATGTAGATATGTTCACTAATTGTGATCCAATCATAAATTTTCTCATGCTATGAATCGTATTGCGAGTATTTAGTAATTGAGTTTAAGATCCAATTAAACACATAGAAAATATGCATTCAATTAGTGAATTACTATTTATCCAATAATGTAACTATTTGACGATTGTCTTAGGACATCCTTTAAATCTAACACTTATGATAAGCATGGAGCATCGAGTCTCGAGCTCGCGACAAAGCCTTAGAGTAGGCATGGAGCACCTACCTCTAAGCTTGTAAAATAACATTACAAAGCTTATGACATAGCCTTACGATATGTATGGAGTCTCAAGCATCGAGCTCGCGACATAGTCTTATGACAAGCATGGAGCACCAAACCCCGAGCTTGCGACATAGCTTTACGATAAACATGAAGCACCGAGCCTTATGTTCGTGATTTAGTCTTACAATAAGCATGGAGCACCTATCTCCAAGCTAGCGCATAACATTATAAAGCTCGCGATCTAGCATTACAATATGCATGGAGCACCGAGCCTTATGTTCGTGATATAGTCTTACAACAGGTATGGAGCACCTAATCTAAAGCTACCATGCATCTGGTCCACCTAATCTACTTGGACTTTCACCTGGTGCACTTGATCTGCTAAGACTTCTGTCTAGTTCTCCAGACTAGGACTTTCCTTTGCCTAGTTTCCACTAGGACTTTCATTGCCTAACCTCAACTAGGACTTTCCTGTGCCCCCTACACACTTAGATAAACACATCAGTATATGCTACACACTTAGCTTGAACTTCATGTCGTCATCAAAATCAAGGTTTGATCACCTGATGCTCCCTACACCAATACTTGTGTGCTGCTCCCTTGACGCTCATCTTTAAGGCTTGAAATCCATGATATTTTCTCCACGTTGTGCTCTCTTTCTCTCCCACACAATCTAGTAGAATCGAGAGGAGTCGGCGGCACGTCGCGAGTAGAGAAGAAGAGGAAGAAAAGGAAGAAGATCGCGGCAACCAACCGAACCGCGTCTAGGGTTTTTTTCCATTCTCTCACCAGGGGGGACTGCCCTCCTTTAAATCACGTGAGGGTTGCGATTTCCTCGTCGATGGATGCGGGTATCAACGTCGCGGGTCCTGTGGAAGGGCAGGCGGGCGGCGGAGAAATCATGATCACGGGATTTTGAGGAGCTGTAGTGAATATAAAATCGGGATTTGGGATTTAGTTGAACCAGACCATGCGCGAACCGAACCAAACCAAACCAGAATCTAGGGTTTACTATAACAAACCGATTTAATCTTGGTTCGTTTGGTTCACTAACCAAATGACTTCTGATTTGACCAAAACCAGTTTTATTTAATGCGTCTTCTCAAGATAAATCTTCTCATCCCTCTATTTTGCCAAAATCTCTTCCAATATGAAACAAACCAAGTTGGTTCAAAATCGAATCATTTGGTTCACTGACCAAACAACCTTCAATTGGAACGAAATCAATTTTGTTCGTTTAATCTTCATAAGACGAATTTTGTCATTTTGTCTTTTATCTGGTCCAACCAGACTTTATTCTCTCAAATTGAGAATTCAATTTTTAAACTCGTTTTAAGTCCTTCGGAAAACATGTAATGTGTGTGATTCAATAGGTTCTTGATCATGTTAGTCGTCCATAATTAACCATTAATTGCGGAATGATCATAAGTGGCACATAGTAGTACATCATGATCCCTAATTGATTGAAAAATCAACAATTGATTTCAGAATACTTCTAAACCCTTCAGCAGCTGTAATGAAACGTGTCTCGTTCCTTTCACGCGTCTTATACCCACTTGGTTCAGGACATGATCTATATGTGTTAGTCCACACTAGGTTGACTACATCACACCTATCCCAAGCTATTTTCTTATCCTGTGTATTCAAGTTACTTGTACATGTGTTCAAGAGTCTCATTCTCTTGATATGTAATAAGCGGTCGTAAGGTACACGTCTCTTTTTACAAATAGTGGTGAATTCTTTGTGGGTTATTCAAACACCTTCGGGCACTTTGATTTAAACCCAATCATCCCGGGTCAATACCTTATTAAAGATGTCTGCTTAAGATGTCAAAGTATAAACCTCTATGACCAAAGTGACTTGAATACCGCAAGTCTAAGGAAACTCACACATAAGCCGCAATGAGATCTTCATTGATATGTATATGTGATAACATATAGAACCATATGAAGTCTCAAGACAGATCACTCTAATGAACTAGTTACCTTTACTTGACATCCACGTTTAATTCTCACCATCTAATCCAATGTTTACAACTAGTGAGAATAGCTGTTTGGCAAACCAAGGAGTATAACACGTGCTAGTCTCAACAAAATCGATGATATTCATGCTCATCAATTCATCGACTACGGATAATTTCAATACATTCATAATTGCACATGTAGAGATGCTCACTAATTGTGATCCAATCATAAATTCTCTCATACTATGAATCATATTGCGGACATTCAGTAATTGAGTTTAAGATTCAATTAAACACATAGAAAATGTGCACTCAATTAGTGAATTGATATTTATATATCCAATAATGTAACCATATAACGATTACCTTAAGACATCCTTTATATCTAACACTTACGATAAGCATGGAGTACCGAGCCCCGAGCTCGCAACATAGCCTTACGATAGGCATAGAGCACCTACCTCCAAGCTTGTAAAATAAAATTACAAAGCTTATGACATAGCCTTACGATATGCATAGAGCACCGAGTCTCGAACTCGTGATATAACCTTACGACAAGCATGAAGCACCAAATCCCGAGCTTGCGACATAACTTTGGGATAGACATGAAACACCGAGCCTTATGTTCGTGATATAGTCTTACAACAGGTATGGAGCACTCACCTCCAAGCTAGCGCATAACATTATAAAGCTCGCGATATAGCTTTACAATATGCATGGAGCACCGAACCCCAAGCTCGTGACATAGTCTTATGACAAGCATAGAGCACTGAGCTTCGAGCTCATAACATAACCTTACAATAAGCATGGAGCATCGAGCATTGAACTCCAAGTTCGCGATATAACTTTACGATAGGAATGGAGCACTGAGTCTTGAGCTCGCGATATAGCCTTACGACAGGCAAAGAACACTGAGTCCCGAGCTTGCAACATAGTCTTATGATAGACATGAAGCACTAAGCTCCGAGCTCACGACATAACCTTACGATAGACATGAAGCCCTAAGTCTTGAGCTTGCAATAAAGACTGATGACAGACATAACACATCGAGTTCTGAGCTCATGATATATCCTTACAATATGTATGGAGCATCGAGCCTTGAGCTGGTGACAGAGCCTTACGATGGGCACGAAACATCGATCCAAGAGCGCGCGATATAGTCTTATGACAGACACGAAGCATCGAGTCCTAAGCTCGCGATATAACCTTACGACATGCATGGGGGATCGATCCTAGAGCTCGTAATATAACCTTATGACAAGCACAAAACACTAAAACCTGAGATCATGATATAGCCTTATGATAAGTATTGAGCCCCGAGCTCACGGTACATCATGACGACAAGCCGGAAACATTGAACCTCAAGCTTGAAACTTATCCTCATGACCTTGTCTTACGACGGACACGGAAATCTTGGGCTTGAGCTATCATATAGCCTTATAAAGGGCCATAATTTCTCTATTCTCAAAATTTACAACTCCATCGACAATTATTATACGAATAGCTTCCATACTTTTTGAAGACTCATTATATTTTTAGCTAAAATTAAAACAATCAAGATTTGGTTTGATAAAAAAAATTTAGATTTGACTTAAGAAAAAAAAACAAAAGTAAATACTTTGAAAATTTCTTTTACAAATATGTGACTCATAATTTTCAATGTTCGAACCAACCGCCGTATCAGATAGAAGCGGGGAGGGAATCGATGCGAGCGACTTCTCTCTCCCGCTTTAGTGCTGCGTTTTGAACCGTCCGATAAAGGAAATATGGACGTCTGGATCTAGCGCAGCCCTGTCAAGATGAAGGCGCCATGAGGTCAAAAGGTCAAGCATAAAACCCTGCCGAGCGTCGTTATCACCCTCGTCCAACAGTGGTTTCTAGGGTTTTAGACTTTGCTCGCTGCACTTCCTCATGAATCTCTCCCGGGCCATCACCGGAGTGCTATCTCCCCACTCCCGCCGGTCCCCTAGATGGCTATTCTCTCTCGGTTCCTCCTTCACCGCCCAGCAA
>JAOBBC010000112.1:549986-563639 GCA_025388495.1 Curcuma longa
TTAGGGATAAAAATTCTGTTAAGGATAAATATTCTGTTAGGGATAAATATTCTGTTTTTCTTTATAGAATAATTCTCCTAGAATAAGTCCCTATATTCATGTAAAAATAGGGGCTTATCTCTTGTAATAAGGCAAGATTCCATATTATTTTACAAGTACAAAATAGTAAAACTTAAAAGGAAATCCGTGTAGCCGATTTAGAAATCCTTGAACGTCGCGCGCTCCTTTTGGAACTCTAGGATCGTTTAGGAGAGCTAGAGGGGGGGGGGTGAATAGCGCTTCTTGGCATTTTCACATTTTTCAAAAAACTCATATAACTTGCGTTAGTAAATAAGAACTGGCAGCGGAAAAGAATACAAGTGACACGGTTGGTTTTACTTGGTTCACAGCCACAGACTGTTACTCTAAGGCTCACGATTAGTGATCGTTTTCGACGGGTAATCCACTAAATAACTCTCCTCTTACGAAAGGGAGTTAATCGCTTTACAAAATCAATCAAGATCGGTAACACGTATACCGACCTAAAAACTTAAGTACAAAAGTGAAATTAAGTTACCGACAGAGTAGAAATGAATTGCAAAATCTAGTGCAGCTCCTCGGTGTGACAACAACGTTCTGGATCGAAGAATTTTGTGCAAATGATCGTCGTTGAATCATATTCAGTTGCTTCTAGGGTTCCCCCTCGAGGCTGCTTATATAGCTTAATCCGGGCATCTAGAAGTCCTTCCGGGTGCCTGCACGTCATCCCGTCGATCCACTTTCGACGCTGACTCGGCATCTTCTGGATGTTTGTATGTTGACGTGGAGGTTGCCGAATCACTTTGACTTCGCAACGTCTTATCTAGATCCAGACGTTTGGAACCTTCTGGACGCCTGTATGCTGACGTGGAGGTTGTCGGATCAATTTTGACTCCGCAACGCCTTATCTAGATCCAGGCGCCTGGAACCTTTCTGGGCGCCTGGAGGTTGAGGTATTCTGACCATTGGGACTTTGCCATCTCACTGCCTCACTGGCCCGTTTCATTGATGTCCGATTACATGGAATTAATCCGGGCGCCTAGACTGTCTGGTCGCTTGGTTCTAAATAAGGGTGATGGGAACACAAAGTTTCAACCCCGCCTCTTCTACATTACAAATTAGTCCAAAACACAAAATGTAACAGGAAAGTAAATAGTTTTTCGGTCTTGACTTTAGGTTTTCAGTGAAACTCTAGATCAGATCGATGCCTACTATTCCCCTTATCAGGAATGCATCCTCACCCACTCCACTCGAGAGAATTTACTTTATGCCAATCAAGTTCTCCAGATTTGTTGGACTTTTGCTTAGCCTCGATCTTCAGCTCTCAGGGCTCCAGACCCGCTTAGACTTTCGCCTGGTGCTATTGATTCGCTAAGACTCCTTGCATAGTCTTTCTGATCAGGATTTCCTTGCCCAGTCCTCCCAACCAGGTCTTCTGCTTAATCCTCTAGATTAGGGCTTCCTTTGCCTAGTCTTCATCCACTACCGAGCCGTAACTAGGACTTTCTTATGTTTAGCCGTAACTAGGGTTTTCCTGTGCTATCTGCACACTCAGTTAAACTCATCAGATCACTTCATACACTTAACTTTAACCCTTTGTCATTATCAAAACTTAGATTCGAACATCTGGTGCTCTTTGCACCAACAGAAACTTTCCCGATTGCACGACTAAGGCGTTGGTCGTATTCGGCAGCACCGTTGGACAAGAGTAGTGAAGATTAGAGTTGCTCGTTGTGGTGCACGTTGAGGCCCTATATAGACTCTTCCGGGCACTTAGATTTTTATCCGGGCACTTAGAACCGATCCTATCCTAATCCGGTTCTGTCGATCTATCGAGGCTGATTCTTCCTGATCTGGGCGCTTGGACCATCTAGGGCCGCCTGGACTGTCTGGGCATCTGGAGTAACATCCGAGCGCCTAGATCCAGTCAATTCAAGTCTGACCTGAGTTGACCCCAAGCTTAGATAGATGCTTTAAGTAATTTGAATTCGCAGGATAAAGAACTATTGCTTAAGCTATGTGTGGTGTAGTCAGCATAGTGGGGACTGACACATTAACTATATCTTGAACTAAGCGGGTATATGATGCATGAAAGGAATAGACGTACGAACAATTGTAACTGTTGAAGGGTTCAGAAGTGGTTTTGGAATTAACTATGATTTTTCAGTTAATTGAGAGTCATGATGTACTACTAGGTATCACTCATGATTGATTTTTAATTAATAGTTAATTATGGACGACCAATATAAATCAAAAACCTATAAGGTCACACGTATTACTAGATTCTCCAAAGGATACAAAATGAGTTTGAGAATTAGATTCTCAAATTGAAAGAAATTGAGTCTGGTTGGACTAAACAAAGGGCAAATATGAAAGATATTTTGTCGGAATGGAAGCGCGGATGGGCCACGTCTTTTGAAGACAAAGTGCTCTTTGATTTAATTATAAACTAAATTGGTTTGATTTTAATTAAAAGGTGATTTGGTTTTGAACCAACCGGTTTGGTCTTGGATCAAACTTAAGGCTATCGATTTGGATTTTGAGTTAACAAATACAAATTTTTAGTTCATGAACCAAACCCGTTAGAGATCTAAATACATCTCTATGGAAGAGTTTTCTAACGGATTAAACACCTAAGGGTTAGGTTTTAATATCCATCTCCTTCTGTTCTAGCCATCGGCCATAAACTTTTTCTTCCCATTGTCGCCACCCACCCTTTGTGGCATTGCTGTCGTCCAAGAAAGGGTTCTCCAAGCTCCCCTCCGGCCAAGCTTCTTCCACAGGTTAGCTACCTCCATGAGCCGGCCTACCACCAAGCCATAAGAGCAAGAACCGATGGTAGAAGCAAGGAGCAAGAGGAGAAGCAACGGTTATTTCTTCAACGCGTAATAATCTTTTTCCTCCCTCTTTGGTCATTGTTCTGGTAGGCAATTGTTGTTGCTGGAACTCTCACGCCATTAGATTCGCCGCTCCTTGTTGACAACAAACCATCCCGACCTTCGAACGGCAATGTGATCACCTCTGTTCAATCTGATTCATATCGTTGGGTTGCTTTGAGCCATCAGATACCGAATCAAATTATGGGTTCTCTCTCAGATCGTATCATCTTTTTCCTTTGACTAGTATCGAAATGGAGACATGACACGTGACTTAGCGAAGTCTTCTCGAGGAGATCTCGGTGTGGATACGTGTAGAGGCAACCTTTCTTAAAGTTGCTAGTTGATGTCGTTCCACTTTGCATCATCCAACAAGTATAATTTGTTGATGCCATTTTCTATGATTATGCTATCATGCGTGTGTATTTTTGTGTAAGTTTTATGCGTAAATAGTAATAATATAGATTATTATGCTTCCGCTGCATGTTTAGTAAAACATAAATTTAAAAATGCGCATATGACAACCCAACAGTAGTATCAGAGTCACCGCGTGTTTTGACATAGATCGTAGATCTTTGTTTAGTGTGTCGTAGGTTGTCTAAAAATTATATTTTGGATATATTAGAAATTTTGGATAAGGAAATGATTTCCTAATCCGATATAAAATTTTTCACATTCGGAAAATTTTTTAGGAAATCTAATTTTGAAAAATATTTTCTAATATAATTAGAAAAAACTAATTTTTGAAATTGTTTCATAATTAAATTGGAAAATTTTAGATTTGAAATTATTTCCTAATGATATATATAATTAGATTTGGAAATCATAATTTCTAATATAATAAAAAAATTATGATTTGTGAAATTAAATTCTTTAACATATATATTTTTTAAATTAATTTATGATGACAACGATATAATTTATGCTATAATGTATGCTTTGACATATGCATAATTGATATATTAATATCATGTTATATTGAAATACCATGATTATGCCTTTTTGATGCATGTAGATAGTTTTTCTATGTTGCATGTAAATGATGAGATCAAATAAGATAAAAATCCCTTATTTAAATTTTAAAACTTACACTTTCCATTAATATGATTTAGAATTAGAGTTTAATTTTAAACGTGGGTTTGTTGGACTTTTTCCAAGCTTAACTTAAAATTAGACATGTTCGGATCATTAAGATATGATTTCACGATTAATGGATCTACTTTAACTTGAAACATTGACTTGCTAGACTCTCTCCAAGATTAATATGGATAGGGGTGAAGTTAGGTGACATACATATGATATATATATGTTAATGAGTTAACAACTTGATGTTTATGTAAATATCAATTAGTTTATAGCATAATGTGATAGTTATATATGCGAGATATATAATTGATATACTTGATACCTACCACTCGAAATAAGGATGACTTGTTGGACTATCTCCAAGAATGTTCTTATCTATAGTGGATATCAACCCATTTGGAGAAAACCTATCATTTCCCAAATTCAAAGTAAGGACTTTTGAATTTGATAAGCAAGTGAGACCCCATTTATATATGTAAATTGTTTGCATCACATAATAAATTAATCTCTCTTGTATTTCTTTAATTGTATATTTCTAGGTTAATAGATTCAAAATGTCTTTTTTAAATTTGTTCTCAATTTTGGATACCAATAAACTGACTAGTCGAACTTTTTGGATTGACTTCGAAATCTGAGAATTATTCTCAAAGTTAAGAAGATAGCCTATATCCTCAAAGAACCTCTTTCTCCGAGGTTAGTTGATGATGCGACATCGAACCAAATGTTGGCTCATCAGAAATATACGACTGATTCTGAGCTTAGCAATTGTATCATGCTAGCCTCAATGCCTCCTAGCTTGTAAAAACATAAGCATATGGATGCTTATACGATTGGTTATCATCTTCGTGAGCTGTTTGATGAGCAAGCTAGATCCGAACGATTCGAGGTCACTAAGCTTCACTTTCACTCAAAGATGCAGGGGGTTCATCTGCAGTGCAGTTTATATTAAAGATGAATAACTATAATGAGCGGTTGAGATCACTTGGATTTGTCATGGATTATGAGTTAAGTATTGACTTAATTCTATATAGTTTACTGGATATCTATTCGCAGTTTGTGATGACCCATCGGATGAACATCTTAAATCCATAATTTCAGAGCTGATTAATATGCTCAAGATAGTAGAACCATCTGTTAAAAAGAGAACAGAAAATTGTGATGTTGTTTGACACTTCGAAGAAAGATTCTAAAAAGAGAAAGTAAAAAAATCAAACTAAGGGAAAGAAAAAGACTAAGAGAGAAGAATCGACACTAAAAAGACCGTGTCACCATTGTGGCAAAATGGGACATTCGTGAAGAAACTACAAGATTTATTTTGAGTCTATGAAGAAGAAGACATCTGATGCCCCATCTCCTTCAAGTATCTTCGTTATTGATTATTATACTATTTCCTCTGACACTTAGTATTGGATACCGGATATGACTTATATATACGTAATGACATATAGGGGCTGCGGAATAGTAGAAGACTAGTTAAGGGAGATTCAAATTTACGAGTTGATAATGGAGCAAAGGTTGGAGTAAAAGCCATATGAACTTATTTGTTGAAATTTCCTAGTGAACGTGTCTTGGAAGTGGATAATTGTTATTATGTTTCTTTTTTTAATAAAGAACATTATTTTTATTTTTTGCTTAAATAGAAAAATGCTTCCATGTGACTTTTAATAACAATTGCTATTATATAACTTTGAATGACGTTCTTTATGGAACTAGAACATTATGCAATGATATTTACGTGTTAGATATATCCAATAACATATTCAATATTGAAACGAGCAACAAACGTGCTTGAAGAGATTGATTAACATCCTACACGTGACATTGTCGCCTTGACATACAAGTAAGAAACGCATGTTCGAATTACACAAGTATGGAATTTTAGAATCATTTGAATTAGATTCATTTGATACATGCAATTTATGCTTAAAAGACAAACTGACTAAGTTACCTTTTAAGAGAAAAGGAGAACGAGAGAATGACACTTTAGACCTTATACATACCAATGTATATGGATTCATGTCAATTCATGTACAAGGAGGTTATAGCTAATTCATCACCTTCATTAATGTCACTCATAATTTGGGTATGTGTATCTATTGAGATACAAGTTTAAAACTTTTGAAAATTTTAAAAAATTTAGACATTAAGTAGAGAAACATCTTAGTAAGAGTATTAAAATACTTCGATCGTATTGGAGTGATGAATACTTAAGCCAAAAGTTTTAAGATAATTTCAGAGACAATGAGATATTGTCTCAATGGACTCTGCTTTATACGCCACAACATAATGAGGTATCAAAAAGGTGAAACCGAACCTTGTTAGACATAGTTGGGTTAATGATGAATAATGCAAGTTTTCCTAAATCTTTTTGAGGTTATGCACTCGAGACAGCTGTTTACTTGTTAAACAGAGTCCCGACTAAGACAGTCTCTACTATTCCATATGAGATATGGAATGATAACAAACTTTATTTATCTTATTTGAAGATATGAGTTTGTCCTATTTATATGAAGAGGAATGTATCAGATAAAATAAATGAATTTATCGGTTATCCTAAAGAAACTAAGGGTTATCAATTCTATCATCTTTCGAAATAAAAAGTGTTTGTTTCAAGACATGTTGCATTTCTAGAGAAAGAGTTTCTCTTACAGAAAAACAGTCGGAATGAGGTTAAGCTAAGGGTAGTTCAAGAAACTCTAATAGACACATAAAAGACGCTTAATCTAGATTCACAATCTGTTATTTATAGGGATGAGATAATGACTAAATCTGTAGATACACTGTCACTTGTAGATCTAGTAGGGCACGTCTAATTGCCGAGGTATATATATTTCTTATAAGTAAATCGAAGACGTATTGTTCATTGAGCATAAGGAGCCTACTAGTTATAAAGAAGTTTTGAAAAGTTCAGAAAGAGATTTCTTATGATTAAAAGTCATAAAATCGAAAATGAATTCCATGTATGAAAACCAAGTTTGGAACTTGGTGGACCTACCTAAAGGGATAACACCTATTGGGTGCAAATGAGTTTTCAAAAAGAAAATCGACATGAATGGTAATTTGATTACCCACAAAGCAAGATTGGTGGTTAAGGACTATCATAAAAAAAATATAATATTAACTATGACAAGATCTTCTCACTAGCGACAATACTTAAATCCATTTAGATACTCCTAGTTATAGCAGCTTATTACGATTATTAAATATGACAAATGAATATGAAAATAACTTTTCTTAATAGAAATCTATTCGAGGATGCGTATATGATATAATCTGAAGGTTTCACATCTGTTAAAAAAATAAAGTATGTAAGCTTCATCGGTTCATTTATGAACTGAAATGAGTATTAAGGAGTTGGAATATTCATTTTGATAAGGTTATCAAAGAGTTTGATTTCTAATAAAATCCAGATAAATCCTGTGTGTACATAAAGATTAGTGGGAGTGCGGTCGTATTCCTTATATTCTATGTTGATAACATGTTACTTATAGAAATAATGTGCCGGTTCTATAGTCTGTTAAAGTTTGGTTGTTAAAAATATTATCCATGAAAGACATGAGAGAAACAACCTATATCCTTGGTATTAAGATCTATAGAGATAAATCGAAAAAGTTATTTGATTTTTTGCAATCTACATACATCAATAAGTTGCTAAAACGGTTTAACATAAAAAAATCCAAGAAAGGTTTCATTCTTATGAGACATGGGATTCATATGAGCTACATTCCATATGCATCAGGTATAGGATCAATCATATATGATATGTTATGTACGAAGCTTGATGTATCATACACTCTAAGTGTCATGAGCAGATACCAGTTGAATTCGAGCATGGATCATTGGGTGGCTGTCAAGACAATCTTTAAGTACTTAAGAACAATTAAGTATTCGTTCTTGGTATATGAAGAGGGTGATATGATTATACATGGGTATATTGATGTCAGTTTTCAAACGGATAAAGATGATTTCAAGTCTCAATCTAGATACGTATTCACTTTAAATGGAGGTGCAATAAGTTGAAAAGTTCTAAGTAAGAAATTGTTACTGATTCTACCACTAACATAGAATACATTGCAGTTTCTAAAGTAGCAAAGGAAACAGTTTGGATCAAGAAGTTCGTCACTAAATTTGATGTGGTTCCGAACATTGTTGAAGCAATACCAGTTTATTGCGACAACAATGAGGCTATTGTTTAGATCAAGGAACTTAGGTCTCATCAGCGATTCAAACATGTGCTTCGCTATTATCACTTAATCAGGGAGATCATTAGTAAAAATGAAATACAAATGAGAAAATTCCCACCGAAAGGAATCTAGCAGATCCTTTGATGAAACCTCTACCTCAAAGTAAGTTTGAGAGTCATGTAGAGGCCTATGATATTATTGGATACCATGACGATTAACATTTAGTCAAATGAGAGTATGTTATATTGAGAGGTGCCCTATGACAATCGCCTTAGATAATTTTCTAATAAAATTACTATTTGAGTGTATATTTTCTATGTATTTAATTTGATCTTAAACTTAATTAATGAGTTTCACAATACAATGCATAACATAAGAAAAATTATAATTGGATCACAGTTAGTGGGTATCTCTATATGTGTAATTATGTACGTATTGAAATATTCCCTAATCGATGAGTTGATGAAATTGGATATCATTGATTAAGGTATTCAAGTCATCTTGGTCATGGAGACTTATACTTTGACATCTTAAGCAAATACCCTTACAGAAGTGTGATGATTGGGTATAAGTTGAAGTGCTCAAAGGTGATTGAGTACCCTACAAAGGATTCACTATTTCTTTTATTAGCAGATATATACCCTATGACCACTTGTCAGAAATATTATTCGTAAGTATTTGACTAAAGCAGAAATATGTCAAGAGGATGATCCTCTTGGATAGATGTTTTGAATAATTGGAATTTGTAGGATAAGGAACTACTGCTTGGGTTAGGTGTGACATAATCAGTCTAGTGGGGACTGACATATAGACTATGTCCTGAACTAAACGAGTATAAGATGCGTGAAAGGAACAGATACACGAAATACTGTAGCTGCTAAAGGGTTCAGAAGTGGTTCTGGAATCAACTATGATTTTTCGATTAATTGGGGGTCATGATATACTATTAGGTGTCATTCATGATCGATCTATAATTAATGGTTAATTATGGGCAACCAACATAAATCGAGAACCTATAAGGTCACACACACTATGAGATTCTCCAGGGGATATAAAATGAATTTGAAATTTGGATTCTCAGATTGAGAACGATTGAGTTTGGTTGGACCGGACGAAGGGCAAATATGGAAAATATTTTATTGGAACGGAAGCGCGGATGAGCCACGTCTTTGGAAGACAAATTGGATCCTCTTTGATATGGTTTGGTTTTGAACCAACACAATTTGCTCTTAAACAAAACTTAAAGCTATCGGTTTGGATTTTGGGTTAATAGATATGGGTTTTTGGTTCACTAACCAACTCCGTAAGAGATCTATAAATATATCTCTATTGAAGAGTTTTCTAACGGATTAAAATCTAAGGGTTAGGTTTTAATATCCATTTCCTTCTCTTCTAGCTGCCGACCACAAACTTCTTCCCATTGTGGTCGCCCACCCTTTGTGGCATTGTCGCCGTCCAAATAAGGGTTCTCTAAGATCCCTTCTGGCTAAGCTTCCCTCCACCGGTTAGCTACTTCTCTAAGCCGACCTACCACCAAGCCAAAGGAGCAAGAACTGACGGTGGAAGCAAAGGAGCAAGAGGAGAAGCAATGATTGTTTCTCTGCCGCAAGCTATCCTTCTTCTTCCCTCTTTGCCCATTGTTTCAGCGAGCAATTGTTGTTGCTGGAACTCCCACGCCATTAGGTTTGCTACCCCTTATTGACAGCGAACCATCCAACCTTCGAACGGCGGTGTGATCATCTCCGTTCGTCTGGTTGCTTTGAGCCTCTGAATACTGAATTGAACTGTAGGTCCTTTCTCGGATCGTATCGTCTCCTTCTTTCGACTAGTATCGAAACAGAGACACGACATTGTGACTTAGCAAAGTCATCTCGAGGAGTTCTCGGTGTGGATATAAGTAGAGGTAACTTTTCTCAAGGTTTCTAGTTGATGTTGTTTTTGCTTTGCGTTATCCAACCGGTATAATATTTTTATGTTGTTTTTTATGATTATGTTTGCATGTGTGTGTATCCTCGTATGAGTTTTATGTGTAAATAGTAATAATATTAATTATTATGTTTTCGTTGCTTGTTTAGTAAAACATAAATTTGAAAATGCGCATATGGAAACCCAACATAGAGGAGGCCCCCAAAGCCCACTTTTCTCGTAGGCTAGCAAGGCTGTGGTTGCATACATAACACCGGAGTCTATAAAACATAGGTTGGTCAATAACAGTAGATTTCTATTTAATAATACAGTAATACAGAGAAGGGAGGTCTTGAGATCAGGTGGCATGGGACTCAACCTCGCATGAGAAAGCTTGATGTCGATGTCTAAGATTAAAAACTCGACCTCTCAAGGCTTAGATGATAGTCTTGTATTCCTCTCGCTCCTTATATAAAGCGCGGGGGGGGGGGGGGGGTGCAAGGCATAAATCCAAGTGGTCGAGAAGTGAAAGCCATAGGAAGAGCAGATAAAGAAAAAAAAAATCTCTTTTCAACCCTTGTGCGAGTTAGGGAAGCCTGTCAAGAATTGAACCTCTTGCCAGGTCATGAAGTAGAAGACACCTAACTTGGACATCTTTAGTTGGAACAAATAATGGAATAAGGTGGTTGTCGGGCAAAGTTTAGACTAATGAAGGACAATGAAGAGCCTGACTAGAAATCTAAAGAATTCGGAGTTAGTTGGTTCAAGGGAAGGGAGAAGTAGGAGGCTATCTCTTCAAAGAACAGATGAAGGGGGGAAGCGGAGTCCACCCTCAAGCTGACCAGTAAAGAAGGCCACTGCTCGATCGAGTGGAAGGTAGGGTCAATCAATAGGGTTGGTAGGGATCACTTGGTAGGCATCTGGTACCCGAAACACCTCTTGAATTAACAGATAGTCGGTCGATTGACCCAGAAGCAGATCAACTTGAACCAAGGGCTGATGGTTGGGTATGGTCAATCAATAGGGTTGGTAGGGATCACTTGGTAGGCATCTGGTACCCGAAATACCTCTTGAATGAACAGATAGTTGGTCAATTGACTCGGAAGCAGATCAACTCGAACCAAGGGTTGATGGTTGACTGCCTAGGATCGATGGGGACTTTGGGGAGAGGGGATTTGTTTCTGTGTGGCATGATATACAATGTATAAAAACAAAGGAAGAGTAAGGAAACTTATGTAGAAGAGTTGAGGAAGTAAAGTCGAGTGACATGGAGGCATGAAGCGATAGGAGTGAGAGCACAGCAAGCAAATGCTCTCACCCTAATACTTGGGAGCTCCTTTTATTGGGGAGAGAGGTGTGACGATTCAAATGCTTCAGGGCAGATGGCTAGGATTGCATGGGCTGAGTGGTGTGTGATCTAGCGGACAACAATGTAGCCACTTGAAGGGGTGACGTTAACCCTGTCTGCGTGTGTCAATTGCTGATGCTTTGGTTACTATGCGGGTGTGTGAAATCATAGTTGTTCAGTCAAATAACCCATCGAGAAACTGAAATAACGTCAGTGACACCATTACAACTGTTAGATAGGAGGTACGTGTCCTGCCTATGGGGAATAAACAAGGGCATGGTGATCCCACTCGAGCCTTATTGTTCTCTTCATGACTCGACTAAGTGGGAGGACATGTGACATATCGGAGATATGTATATCTCACTTAGGCCGAATGGAAACATCCTCAATCACAAACATCTTTGAAGCTTAAGCCAACACTATGAACATCCTCGATCGAGAACATCCTTGAAGCTCTAACACACATTATGGGAACATCCCTGATTAGGAATGTCACCAAAGCTCCGGTACACTATGAGAACATCCCGACCGGGAACATCCCAAACCTCCAACACACACTTTGGGAATATCTCCAACCGGGAATATCTCGAAGTTCCAACACATATTATAGGAACATCTTCGAAGTCCAGTATAGTATGAGAACATCCTTGAAGCTCCAATACACTATGAGAACAACCTGACCTAGAATATTCTCAACCAACAATATCCCCCAAGCTCCAGCATACACTATAGAAAATTCCTCGAAGCTCCAACATACGCTATGGGAACATCTCTGCCGAGCCAGACATTTGTGACCTGACAACTGTAGTCAATAGCCAGGCGACTGCCATGAGCTGCTGTTAGGTGGTAGTGGAGAGAACCCATAACAAGTAGTTGGTTGATAGTAGACGTATGGTATTGGCGTTGTCGCCTTTGCTACCCAACACCCTCCGGTTAGGGAAGTGATAAGTTGAGGTGGCATCCTATGTGGACAACCGAGAGCTTGAGTATAAAAGGGTAGATAAGGGTGAAAATTAGGTATGGTCTCTCTTGCACATGTGTACACAATATCATTTCCTCTCATTCCATATGTTTAACATTGACTTGATCGTTGGAGGAGTCACGCACGATCATCATCGGCCATCACCGACGCCCTTTTTTAACCAATGTTGATGTGCAAGTTGTATGACATGTCGAGAAGAAGGCAAGGTGAGGCTTTAAGCTCTATTGGACGGGGACCCTTGAGGACTAGTGCGACTGTATCATTTTCTTTTCTTTTCTTTCCGCTTCCGCCCCCCCCCCCCCCCCTTTTTTATATTTTTTCCCTTTTTTTCCCCATTTGTGTTTCATATTTTTTATTTTTTTCCCATATAATTGCTTTCCCTCTATTAATTTTTTTTCTCTATTCATCGACGGGAGAAAAAGATATAATTTTTTTTCCTCCATTCATCTATGAATAATTCATGTATCCACGAGGTAAACACAGAGAAAAAAAATCTTTTTAAGAGTGAAGCATACAAATTATTAGGAAAAATAAAAATATTAATATAATATAATTTCTAACCTTATAAAATATACTACCATTAATAAATTAAATTATTTTATATATATTTACTTTTATTTTAAATTTATTATATTAAATTCAATTTAAACCTCCTTGATCATGCCATGTTTACTTGGTGAACTTAGTTAATCCTAAATCGACTTTTACTTCATAAGAATTAAATATTTCACTTGCAATAAATCCAGTATACAATAGTACAGTAGTTGTTGTGTGACTTTATGGTTACGAGTTCTAGTTGTGGAAATAACCTCTTGTAATGTAAGGTAAAGCTGTATGAAATAGATCCAGTGTGATCCGACTCTTCTCCAAGACTTCGCATTAGTGGGATCTTCATGCACTAGAATGATCTTTATATTTTATATTTTAAAAAATGCTGAAATTGTATCGTCATTGTATGATATGGTATTGAAACCGTATCATTCCGATCATAAATCGAAACTCCGGTATAGTTCGAAATTTTAAACCTTAGTGTGAATCTCTTTTCTGATGACGTGGATTAATTGTTATATGAAATTGGCCTCATCAGTGCATGCTTCAAACAAGAAGTAAATACCCTAGTCTAAATATGAAATATAAGTTCATGCCATGGGATCCTAAACGCAGTACCAACATGGATAAGCACTAAAGTTACTTCCAAGCTTGCTTGATCAATTATGAATAACTTGGCTAAAGAGAATTTATAGAATTAAAAGT
>JAOBBC010000112.1:721731-740330 GCA_025388495.1 Curcuma longa
AATGCAAGATGAAACAAAGATGAATTAGTTATTTACAAGGAAAAGATAGTGGATTATGAGGAGTAATTCACTACCGGATTATAGATTATAGAGCAGAATTCCTGAAGATTTTAAATCACATAAAATTTTTGCCATAGCATTAATTGCTCTTTTATTATTATGTTGGCATTTGTTTTCCATTGCATACTAAGAGAGATAAAAAAAAGACTTGATTAACAATGATAAAACAAAATAAATTCATTCAAATATAGATGATAACATAGTAAGCGATCGAGTCTAAAGTCATAAAAAGATCCGCGATCCTATTTATTAAGATAAAGTTTTAATTGTTGTTATTATTGTCGTTGTAATATTCATGAATGAGCAATCTAATGCTATTGGCTAATCACCCCTTTACAATACAAACTATTTAATATAATATGAATTTTATATATTAAATTTGTAATAAAAAAAATATCATATTTCAAATTTGGAGAAAAAGGAATAGGGAATGGTAACCTCTATGAAGGATGTGTTCATGGAAGATACCTTTAGCAAGGAAAGAGGGAAACATCATCGGTGGTTCCTTCATGAACCGTCACTATTGTATTGACTTCGTGAAAAGATTACGATGCTGTCAATCTAATTTCTTCTAAAGATAATAGTTATTTCATTGTATTCAAGTCATCGTCTTTTAGTTTACGTATTTATTTTCTATCATAGATTTCAATGTACTAGATCATCTGTATTGTTTTCCTATATATACGGGTTTATTTATGGTTTATAATTCATACGATTTAGAAAAACTATTTCCCCTACATGAACTTGTTTTGATTTTAGATAGAGTACTAGCTGTTACCTTTAACAACCAGAGAGTTTCTGCCTAGTGGTCATGGCAAGACTTCATTGCCAGTTGGGATCTTGTTGGACAAAAACAAAAGGCTTTCTGATGATGATAATGCTCAGCTATTATAATGCAAGCATGCAAAGAAATTGGACCAATATATAAATGTTGATTCATATGCAGAGCAGTCCAGATCTTCTCTAGCTTCCTCCATTTTTAGGTAGTATTGAGGCATATGTAACTCCGTCCATAACAAATTAACCTGTCATATTAATTGGTTTCAAATCCGGATAAAAGCGAAGGGTTGGTTAGGTTCAACAGTAAATTTAGGGTTTTCCATGCAGAGAAGAGCGGATAAAAGAGGAGGTAGCTAGGCAGACCATCAAGAGGCAATTCTTTTCTTTCTCCTTGAAAAATTACATTCTATTTGGGGTTTTCCATATACCTTTGGTGTCTTAAACATTAGAGGAGCTTAGGTATCCGTCTGTCTACTCCAACATCCTTTGACGGGTGTTAATTTTGGTAGGAACTCTTGAAGCTAGTAGCTCATTATTCACTCATTATATTTGAGAGGAGCAAGGAACTCAAAGATTCCATTGTAAAGGGTGGGCCTCCTCATCTTGAGTGTACAAACAAAAAAGAGGAGGCAGTTTTCAGTGTAATACAATTGACATCGTTTGTGAAAAAGTGAAGCAAAAGTATTCGAAAGATTCAATTGTGTTGAGTTTTAAAGTGTTGAATTATTGTTGCGCCAAATCTATTAGAGTTGTTAAGAAAATTCGATATTTCATACCATCAGTGTATGGATGGATATGATTTGGTCTGAGATCAAGGGATGAGATGACTCGACAAAGTAATTATGATTGAGTAATTTCGACCGATTGAATACAAGTCAAGTCAGCTTTCAATAGACCGACTTCCTTCAGGTCGAGTTTCCTTCAAGTCGGACTTCAATAGACAAACTTCTTCTAGATCGACTTTCAGAATACCGAGTAGTAAGAAGGTCTTTTGAACAAATATTTGAAAAGACTCAAGAAAGGAATTAGAAGAGGGGCTAAGAAGAACCTTGGCAAAGTCCCTCCGACGTTTAAGTCAAATCTTGGAGAAAAGGTGGAGAGAACGAATGGAGAAAAGTAAGAGGAGTAGAGAGTTATGAATTGCTTGAATGGGTGATGCAATCAGTTATCTTTAAATAGAAAGCAAAAAGATGACTTTAGTTTTTAAAAGCCACACTTCTTTCTTTTATTGCCGAGCAAGATTTCTCTTCGTGATCGACGCTTTAACAATCGTATCCCTTAGTGATGGATGCTTCAGTAGCAGACGAATCAAATCATATTTCTTATTTGAACATACCAAACTTGAATATGACTCGGACGGAATTAACTTGAGGTTTTTTATCAAGAGCCGACTTGATTTGAAGTCAGTTTGATCAAACTCGACCTTGACTTGATTCAATGTGACTGAACTCAAGCTCAATTATTTAACTTGATCCGCGCTTATCTTGACTTTGACTTCCAATTTAGTTTGACTTTTAACTTAACGATACCACATAATATTGACTTTTCTCATCATATCAACGGAGAAGAAAATATTTTACACAAGTGCTCTTTTGGGTCAGATGAGAAATCATATTCTCCTGTTTGAAAAGTGTAGAAATGGATTGAGAGTTCTTCCACTAGAATATATGCTAAAAAAGGGGTGGGTCCTTTTATAACCTTCTTTTCCTCCTAAAGATCTCCCAAAGCCTGTTGACAAATGTTGGGTTCATTGACAAATTATTTCCATCCAAAATGAGTTTGACCTATCAACATTTAAATTTATCTGTTAAAATAAATTTTAGTCAATAAATAATTATAATTATCGACAAAATTAAATTACCGACTAAAATGCATTTTGGTTGAATTGAAAATACTGATCAATTATAGATTGTCGGGTAAAATTTTAAAATATTACCGACCAAATATATATTTGTTTGGGATTTTTTAAAAAATTTTACCGACCATTTATTTTACAAAATTATCGATTAAATATATATTTGACAGTATTTTTTTTAAAAATTTATCGGTCATTTATTTGAAAAAATACTGACCTCATATATATATTTGATTGTTATTTTTGGAAAACTTTATTCTCCATTTGTTTGACCGATAATTTTTTTTTTTAAAATACCGATCATGGAATGATATTTACTATAACTATGAATTACCAGTCAAGTCTCAATGAAATATTTTTGGCCGGTAATCCATATTACTTGCCAAAGTAATTGGATCACTGATCATTTTATTTTTCCTGTAAACTCAACTTCCATGAGGACCTAAGTGGGCTGCCTCTTCTCGAGAACTACAAGCCGTAGTCACATATAATAGCTCCATAAGTGAGGACTCCTACTAGTAATGAAAATTTTCAATGATGGAGAATCTCGTCCACGGTGGTTGTAATGGGCTAGGTAAGTGTCCTTGCCGCAACCCCTCTTGCTTCATCATTTAGAGGTCATTGCCCATTGTTGAAGGGTACAACCTCCTACCGTAGACTACATCGCATGTTCACTATTCTTAATGTCTTAACTCCTTTGTCTTCGATCATCTTCTACAAAGGAGTTGATGCCGGTGCATAGGTGACACGACTCTTTCTAAAGTAAAAGTCAAGAGTCAACGGAAAGTCATGCCTATGGCTGATTTGGTGATGCTGGTCAAGTGGGTCAATGCCGATATTTTATCTCTTGTGGATTCAAGAAGCTGCGCATGTTGCCAAGACACATGACCACATAAAGAGCATTTATGAAGTTGTCATAGAGAAGGTCCTTGGACTCCTTTTTCCTGCACATAATGCCAAAAGGAAGCAAAAGGAAAGGACATATATCAGATCTGGTCTCCTCATACGTCTACATAACGAAGAGCTCTAGCAAAGAGAAAGGGGGGACTTCTTCTTCTTCTTCCAAGGGGGGGAGGGGGGGGACTACTGCTTCTTCTTCTTCTTCCTCTTCTCCCAAGAGGGAGCTCTTCTTCTTTTCGATGGGTTGGTTCAATTTTCTAAACTCTTCTTTTTCTTCTACATTTTCATTTCTCCTTCTACGGAATACTGACTTGAGCGTCGGAGTGGCCTGCCGGGACTCCCTGACACCCTTCTCACCTCCTGTTTAAGTGCATTTTAGGTCCTCATCATCCTGTCCCTCTAACTCCGCTAGGAAACCGCACACGTCGGATCATTCGCTGACTGGTGGCTTGACCATCCAAGGTATTTAGCCGGAATAAAATGACGCCGTCTGTGGGAACTCTGAGCTAGACGTTGTGATAGTTAACACTAGAAGAACTTCCGACAACTGTGATTCCGTCGGAGAAAGGGACCAACAGAACTGTTCCGAGCACTTTCATACTCTCATTACATCTGGTCTGCGACAACTTGTCAACATATCATACCACTTGGTGGACTATCGTGCCAGGGGCTCGAAAAGCTTTGGAACACCATCTACTTGAGCCTTCATTACATTTAGTCCTAATTTTACTATTTTACATATCTGTACTATTTATTTTGTCACTCATTTTGTGAATGTTCTTTTACAAGGAACAAGAGGCTTCGGTGAACAGTCGGCGAATCATACTACCTAGTTCACTACCAACGGGAGGAGCTCTAAAAATCTTGGATCGTCATCTATTTGAGGTCATTTTTCATTTAGTCCTATAATCTTCTTGTTTTATATCCCTCTCTCCCGTTTGTTTGCCTGTTACTCCGTGCTAGCAATCCGGTCTCCGATGGTCTGACCCCCTTAGTCCCTTGCTAATGGTTCTGCCTTACGACCAGATTGAATTCCTAGTTTCGTGCCAGCGATTTTGCCTCCCGACAGACCCAACTTTCTCAACAACATTGTTCCTCGATCACTTAGCTACTCAACCTTTAGGTCTCGACCTCGCTCGACCTCAACCTTAATCAGATTCGGTCCCATCGGATTCGGCCCCATTCAGCCTCACTGGGCCTGGGCCTTACCCAGTCTCACGCAGCCTCAACCTCATTGGGCCTCGGCCTTACTTGGTCTTCAGTCTCACTCGGCTTCTACATCACTTAGCCTTACACGGCTACTTAGCTTTACTTGGCCCCGACCTCAATTGGCCTCAGCCTCGCTCAGACTCACTCGCCTTCGGTCTCACTTGGCCTCTACATCACTTAGCCTTACACGGATACTTAGCTTTACTTGGCCCCGACCTCAATCGACCTCTGCCTCGCTCAGACTCACTCGCCTTCGGCCTCACTCGGCTTCTACATCCCTTAGCCTTACTCGGTTACTTAGCTTTACTCGGCCTTAGCCTGACTCAGCCTTGGTCTTACTCAGTTTTAGCCTTACTCGACCTCTGCCTCATTCAAACTGGTCGTAAATGGATAAAACACGCCTACAAATAGTAAATAATAATAATAATAATAATAATAATAATAATAATAATAATAACTTCGAGGGAGCGGACGGAGCACTAAATGATGTCGGATGGGTCTGAAAGTGGGTCGATATGGATTTTACTCAGTACCGAATAAAGGTCTCTGAAAGAGCTTCGAAACGCATCCGACCGTGCCTCGTTCTGATTCCTGAGCCAAAAGTTATGACTCGTCAAAGTTCAACTCCTCATTCATGTGTTGATCCGACATCACATTCGTCTCGGCCATCCCGGTCATCTCATCTTATCCTCTCCGTCTAGCTCCTCAGCCTAGCCCTGGCCTCATTCAGCTCAGCCCTGGCCGAATCGAATCGAACAACATTCACCACTGATCAAGAACTAACCGGAGAAAGAAACCTCATAGATCCTTGCCATAGAACAACTCTGACTCTCACCGAAACCCAATTGAACAGAATAAGTCAAGAACAAATCAAAGCCGAAATCATGCAACAACCCAGAATTCAGAAATCTCTAAATCAACCTAGAAGATTTGGCTCAAATAAAGACTTATCTCTGTTGCCCTAATAAAAATCTTATTCCTCTCTTGCAGCTGGAAGGCTTCTCGCAAAGGATGAAGCGGCGCCGAACTCTGCTTCTCAGGCGGACGACTTGAGGAAGAAGGGAGGCGGCGCTGTGGGCGTCGGGTTGCTCGATCTAGGCTACAGCGATGGAGGATCGCTTCAATCACAGCTAGGGTTTTCTCCGCCCTTATAAGCTTCCTCCACGAGATACTTGCCGACAAACATGGGTGCTGAGTGACAGCGTCGCATGCACATGTGTTGCAGAAGAGAATCAACAGAGGGAGCCGCATCGGGAGAAAATCGCAATTCACATTATAACGAGGAGCTACAATAATTTTGGATTTGGTTGAACGGGTCGAGCAGCGATTAGGGGCGGGCTGAATCGGGTTAAAACTTAGGGTTTACTATAGCAATTGAACTGATTACTATAGCAAACCAAGTTTAATCTTGATTTGCTTTATTCACTAACCAAACGACCTCTAATTTGACCCAAACCAGTTTCGTTCATTTCGTCTTCGCAAGACGAGTTTCATTCTCCCCTACTAACAAAAATTTTCATTATCTTACAATGACCCCGGCTGAATTAGAAGCGAGGAGTGCCCAACTACATAGCCGAGTAAATGACACAACCCGATTGCTATGCAACAATCGGCATCTTTATCTCCAAGATCATCAATGTCCGTCCCCTCATATGAGTCAGATAGGCCTATGAGGATAAGCAAAAAAGGCACCAAGCACAAGATCCATGTAAGGTCACAATCGCAACTGCCCAGATAGCTATCCCCTCCGTTGAGACTAGATCACCCCGAATCGAGCTGAGCCATGTTGTCCACGCTCAAGACAATCTGCCTACTGACCCTACTAATTTCCCTGAATCATCGATCATACAACACCATGTTGATCACCCTGAGTTGGCATCTACAACACAGAGGGCAAAAGATCTCTACCATCTACCTCAAGCACTCCAACGGGGCAAGAGGTCCCTCTCAAATCATGGTCGGAAGTGATAATATCATTAACAGACAACCTGGCGAAGATGTGGTACCATGGTCATCAAGAGGAAAGGTCTAAATCTTTCAGACGTCCAACAGAGTTAGCAGCATTGGACCTAACTGGTAAGAACTAGTAAAGACAGACGTTAGGATGGTAGACATCTTCAAATAATCGCTAATGATTCGATTCATGTTTGCAGTCGTGGGTCGTGGTGATGGAATTGACTACTCGAGCTCCACATATAATTCAACAACAATGGGAAATGAGAGCTCGAGTGGCTGGAAGTTCGACAAGTTCTTTCTAGTCAGGAGTCAGTGGCGTTGAATTCCGCCATACTATAATAAATTTCCAAGGAGATAAATAGCCCCAAAGGCGTAGATTAATCCGCCTGTATATAATATAAGTACCTCTGCTACCCCTGTATATATATTGGGGAGAGAAATAGCCTTTGGGGCTATTTACGACTAAGACTTATATGTATGGCGGCCCTAAAAGAAATTAAATTCCGAAATTAATATGCCAAAAATCTAGTAAAAAGGAGATAAATAGCCCCAAAGGCCCACCCGTGGGCAAGGCACCAGCTTTCAATAATTATACTAATGTCCCGACTGAGTACTTTTAATAATGAACTGACACCAATTTCTCAATTAATGTACTAGATGCCCTTTAAACAACAGTCGTTCATGGCATACCGTAGTCGTGAATGTTGGAATGGTGGAGCGGCTTAAAGCTAAGTTTAGGGGCAAGGGGTAGCATCTGCATTTGATGCAGCAAAAGCTGGAGGTCATCAAGTTGAGAGGACTCTCTTAAAGATGAGTACGAGGCTCGGGTGAAGAAGTTGGAGTTGTAGGTTTCTTCGAAGAAGAAGAAATGGAAGAAAAAGAAGAAAGAAGCCGTAGGTATGTGTTAAAGCAGGTAGAGGTCGAGCTGGGGACTTGGGAGGCAGAGCTGAAGATGAGCCTCCTGCTGAAAACAAAAAATGTTTGAGTCTAGGTCTCAGGGAGCAAAGATAGAGACTTTGGAGGGCAGTCTGGACGATCAAAAAGGTAAGTTGGTGGCCATGGAAACAGAACTCAACGAATACAATGCTGGGGAGGAGGATCGATGGGTGGCCCAGAAGAAGAAAATATATGACGTACTTGATAGTCATAAATTTAAGATGATCAAATATGGATTTAATGGAGTTGTCAACCATATTCGAGAAGTCAGGCACTTTCCAATTGAACTCCCTCTAGATTTCTTGAATTTGGAGATGGTCTTCAATGAGATTCCTCTGAAGACCTCAACGACCTGGAGTAGGCTGGCCCTCCCTTTATATTTGTTCCTCCCTCTCTTTTTTTGTTTTTGTAAATGGAAATGTAATATCAAACTTTTCTAATGGAACAGAGAATTTATCTTTCACAAAGTTGAGTGTGACTTTTTATTGTATTGTTTGTTATTGAGTCAAGAGGGTTGTACATCTCCTTAGCTCCTATAGTGAATGATCCTCACTGGAATTGTAAATCAAGCTTAGAATAGAATAGAAAATCTTACTTGTTATCTTTCTTGCCAAAATAATATGTTGTTTGCACTCAGGTATGTTAAGCGAGAGGGTCCATGTGGCAAGTTGAGGTGATTGGAGCAACATGCATGGCTCGGATGTAGGACTCTGAGTACTCGGTGTAATAATTAGAATGTCTTGTTTGTGATATAGAAAAATGAGCACCTTGGACTTGATGTAAGGACTCTAGATCTTTGATAGTGTGAGAATATAAGACTTGATTAATAATAATAAAATAAAATAAATTTATATAAATATAGATGATGATATATTAGGGGATCAAATCTAATATCATAAAAGGTCCATATTGCTTTTCTTATTTATTAGGATAAAGATTTGATTGTTGTTGTTGTTGTTGTTAATTATGCATACGTACTAACCATAATTATTGTAAACATAAACGAGTAATCTAATGCTAGAGGTTAATCACCCCGGCCCTTTCGTCTTACTGACGATTCAATAAATATAATACAAACAATTTAATATAATATGAATTTTACATATTAAATTTGTACAAAAATATCATATTTCAGATTTGGAGAAAAAGGAATAGGGAATAGTATATAACCTCCAGAAAGGATGCGTCCATGGAAGGTACCTTATCTTCCTTCAATTGTTTGAAATCTTCCAACATATGCTAATGGAACTTTTTGTCGAGAGCTTTGATATCAATTATATTATGGTCATCGAGGATTACAGGCATGGGAAGAGAAAGAAATCAAGAGGAGATAGAAAGAAATGAGGGAGAAGGGAGATATTAGCAGAAAAGGAAAAGGAAGGGGAAACACCTAGGGATAATTCTAAAGGATTTCTTTATGACATGCATCCATATCATATAGCACTAAACTCATTATATGATCTAATTTAATTATTATGAAGGATTTGAATTATTATTATATAGGGGTTTATTTTTGTATAACCTTTTATTTCTCTTTGTTATATATATATATATATATATATATATATATATATATATATATATATATATATATAGCATAATCTCTGTTGGATTAGGTATTTTGACATATCTCTACATTCTCCATCGGCAAGAGATTACGATGTCGTCAATCTAATTTCTTCTAAAGATCGGCCTCTTGCTTGCTTTTCTTCTTCTTTAGGATTTTCGATTTCATGGAGACGGAACGCTATGAGATAATAGCTATTCCGTTTCTCAAATCCGGATGAAAGCGAAAGGTTGCATTAGGTTCAATATTAAATTAAGATAAATGTTCAATGAATTGAGACATTCATGTCTTAGCTCTTTTAGTCAAGCGATATGTTAAATTTTGAAGGGAGCTGAGTAGTTATCAGCAATGATGATTTGAAAAGAACTTTCGCACTCGAACTACTAAAGAGCTAGTTAGTTGCTACTTGTCCATGATTAGGAAAAGGGCTGAACACAATTTATTGCGTCCGTTGAATTTTGATAGTGAGGATGATAATGATGAGTTTATAGCGAAGGAGAAAGGTGAAGAAGATTCTACACTGGAGTCACTTTCAAATCAAGATGCTATTACACACCACCGAGGTGATCAATTGAGATAAATGAAGTTTCTGACAGTAGAGATTGAGTGAAATAACTGTGTTATTGATTGAGAGAAGGAAATGGACACCGACTGTCTTTTGGGAGCTCCAACAGCTAGCCAACCTATATCCATCAAGCTGAACATGAAGAGAAGAATTTGCTAACTTCTGTGGGGGACCAAGACTTGCAGGAGGATGATTCATGCACATCGTGTGAGGGACATAATGTGTCGTAGTGATCCTTTCTTGGGCTGAGAGAAGGTTCATTAACGGAAGGAGAAAGGAGGGAAAGAGATATTTATATTCTTTTTGTTTGGGAGGAAAGTAAAGTTCATTATGTTACCTTGTTTGGGAAAAAAGTAAAGGGAATGAATATTAAATATATAAAATTATAAAAATATCTTTACTTTTTAAAATAAATCTACATGTAAAAAAAATATATTATTTATTAAATCGATGTAAGATTTTTCTTATTAAAACTACTTTGTGAGACCAACTAAAATTAATATTTACGACTTAAATAAATAAAAAAATTAAAAAATAATGAGTAGACATATAATACACATGTGAAATATAAAATCTGTATATTTTAATATAACAAAAGATAAATAAGTATTTTTATATATATTTCTATAAAAATTTATGAGGTAAGAAAAGAGCGAAAAAATCATACTCAGCGAGAAAAATTTAAATATTTTAAGTTAAATAAATTAAATAAGTTATTTAAAAATTAATATTTAAAACAGAAATAAAATTGAAATAAATAATATTTAGAGTTGTCTTCCCTTTCCTTATACCTCAATTGAAGTGTAAAAAAGTCTTTCTTTTCCTGAGTAAAGAAGGTTAAATTTTATCCTTTTCTATCCTTCCCTCTTTTTTCCTCACTCCTTTCTAAATAAGGTTCAAAGTTCTCTCCCCCTTATTTACCCTTCCTTCCCTTTCCTTCACTTCCTCTCAAACAAAGCATTAGAGTATAGAACAACATTTTCGGATTGAGGCCTGTTGGAGCGGGAATTGGTTTTTTCAAAATAATGGTTTTAATTATATTTTAAGCAGGGGTTCTTCTATGGCTATTGTTGGATCAAATATAATCATGAAACCAGTGTTTTGTGAGAAAAAGGCTTATACCAAGTAGTGCATATACTTGGTATAATCAAGTCTCTCAAGGGGCCTCGGGCATATGAATACATCGAACGTAGAAATTCAGAGTGGTCTAGTTGGTTATAATCGAGCAGTAATCTCTTGGGATATGAACCCATATCCAATGATGGATAACTAATCAATGTTATAATGCGTAAACGATTACACCATCATTGCAGCAACCGTTAGCCAGAAGTATTACATGCAGAGAAGAGCGGATAAAAGAGGAGGTAGCTAGGCAGACCATCAAGAGTCAATTCTTTTCTTTCTCCTTGAAAAATTACATTCTATTTGGGTTTTTTCATTTACCGATAAACATTTAAATTTATCTGTTAAAATAAATTTTATTCGATAAATAATTATAATTATCGATAAAAATCAATTACCGCTTAAAAAATATTTTGGCCGATAATTGAATTGAAAATACCGATCAATTATAGATTGTCAGATAAATTTTTAGAATATTACCGACCAAATATATATTTGATTGATATTTTTTAAAAAAAATATTACTACCCATTTATTTTAAAAATTATCAGTTAAACATATATTTGATAGTATTTTTTAAAAAAATTTATCAGTCATTTATTTAAAAAAAATACTAACCTCATATATATTTGATCGTTATTTTAAAAAAAAAATTATACCCATTTGTTTGACCGATAATTTTTTTTAAAAAAATATCGATCATGGAATGATATATTGATATTTACTAACTATGAATTATTAGCCAAGTCCCAATGAAATAAATTTGGTCGGTAATCCATATTACCTGCCAAAGTAAATTAGATCACTGATTATTTTAGTTTCCTTGTAAACTCAACTTTCGCTTATAGTGTGAGGACCCAAGTGGGTTGCCTCTTCTCGAGAACTACAAGTCGTAGCCACATATAATAGCTCCATAAGTGAGGCTTGCCCCACTCCACTGACTCCTATTGGTAATGAAAATTTCGATGATGGAGAATCTCATCCATGGTGGTTATAATGTGCTAGGTGAACTGATTACGCATGAGAGTCCTTGCCACAACCCCTACTGCTTCAACATTCAGAAGTCATCGCCCATTGTTAGAGGGCACAACCTTCCACTGTAGACTACATGGCATGTTTACTATTCTTAATGTCTTAACTCCTTTGTCGTCATTCATCTTTTAGGAAGGAGTAAATTTGAATATGAGGAAGCAAGGAAGAGAGGAGACGATTCCGAATCTATCGGTGGCAAGAGTAGTTCCGATGACGAACAACAATGTTAATGAGTTCTTATTCCTCCAAGCCAATAGCAACTCGTTGTTGATTGGCTACAAGCAAAATCCGCCAATCCGTTGACCGCCACCGACTTTCAGCTTGGCTTCGAGGCTCGACAACGGTAGTTTCAAGCACCAAGCTCGATTCCTACTAGGATTTCGGATGAACTTGTCCTTTATTTGCAGAAGTTTCGAAAGGTAGTCGACATATATGTCTCTAGAAGAGATTCTACAACGATCCATCATTGAGTAGTGCAATTGCATACGCTAACTTTGATCCAAGCTATGATCTTAGTCGCACACTGGAGACCGACTGCAAAGGAAGTGGAGTCGCAGTTGGCAGTATGGCAGGTCACCAAACTCGATCGAGCAGATTGAGGAAAATCAAATTGCAAGATGAAATTTTGTCCGCCTAATCACAGATTTCCTTCTTCTTATTTCCTTCCAAAATGAGTTTGACTGATAAACAATTAAATTTATCCATTAAAATAAATTTTAGCCGATAAATAATTATAATTATCGATAAAAATGAATTATCGATCAAAATGTATTTTGGCCGATAACTGAATTAAAAATACCGATCAATTATAGATTGCTGGGTGAATTTTTAAAATATTATCGACCAAATATATATTTGATTCGTATTTTTTTAAAAATATTACCGACCATTTATTTTAAAATTATCAATTAAATATATATTTGATAGTATTTTTAAAAAAATTATCATCCATTTATTTGAAAAAATACTGACCTCATATATATTTGATCGTTATTTTTAAAAAATTTTATTGTCCATTTGTTTGACCGATAATTTTTTTTTAAAAAAATACCGATCATGGAATGATATTTACTAACATGGAATGAATTTGAATCCGAGGAAGCAAGGAAGAGAGGGGACGATTCCGAATCCATCGGTGGCAAGAGTAGCTCCGATGACGAAGAACAATGTTAATGAATTCTTATTCCTCCAACCAAATACCAACTCATTGTTGATTGGCTACAAGCAAAATCCGCCAATCCGTTGATCGTCACCGCCTTTCAGGCACCAAGCTCAATTCCTACTAGGATTTCAGATGAACTCATCCTTCATTTGCAGTAGTTTCAAAAGGTAGTCGATAGATATGTCTCTGGAAGAGATTCTACAACGATCCATCATTTAGTAGTGCAATTGCATACATGGACTTTGACCCAACCTAATCGCCATCGACATCCTTCAGTGCCTACCGTGCGTGCTAGAGGGCACAGGCAACCACCTCAGTAGTGCTCTCCTACCGCCACCTTTGCCTCTGTCGTGACTGCTCCACCTCCGACACTACCCTCCTCTACCCCATTTGTAATATCTCCTCGGATTGGAATCTTTCCGTCACCTTAATCTAAAAGTTGAATTGCCTCATCACTTTCACATTTACTTTTGAATGAGATCGCGATCTGATGGATTGACAAGATAGGATAGCGAGGGCAATGAATGTTGAATATCTTGGAGAGGAGAAAGGCACCAAAGATACTTGCAATACTTTGATAAGAATATCCACGTCTGCAATCCAGAGAGATCAGATCCGATAGCTGTTATCTACTCCTTCATTTATCGTATGTTATGTGTATGTAGGAGAGCATCTAGGAGATCAAATCTGACACTCTTATGATTGTTCCTATGCTCATTATGATGACATGATCAAAAATATTCACAATAACTGTCAGTAAACCCATATAGGAAGACTAAGTTGTGAAGGAATCGTGAAGTATTGATCTTATTGGAATAAGGATGATTGAGTCAATGAAGGAGTAAGGAGATTGTATCCTCTGAAGTCTAGGTGGCTGAATCGATGAAGGTGCCAAGGAGATTGTATCCTCTAGAGTGGTGGTGACCGAGTCAATGAAGGAGTCAAGGAGATTGTATCTTCTAGAGTTAAAGTGGCTAAGTTGATGAAAGCACCAAGGAGATTGTACCCTCTAGAATTGGGGTGACCAAGTTGATAAAGGAAGTTGTGTCATCTAGAGTCTGAATGACCGAGTTGATGAAGGAGCCAAGGAGGATGTGTCCTCTAGAGTCGGAGTAACCAAGTCGACGAAGGAGCCGAAAACATGGGCGGAGCCAAGCATGTTTCTACCCGAGCTTTAGCTTAGGGGCCCAACGGGCTTAAAGAAGAATTACCATTTAAATTTACTATAGAAAAAATGAAAAATAGATGTGAGAGAGGAAGATAGCCCGGGGACTGTCAATTAGATTGGGATTAGCTCGGAGGCTATAAATTTTCTGGCTTCGCCATTGGCCGAGAAGGCCATGTCCTCTATAGTCGGGGTGGCTGAGTTGATCAAGGAGTTGAGGAAACTGTATTCTCTAGAGTCGGGATGACCAAGTAGATAAAGGAGCCGAGGAGGTTGTGTCCTCCGCAATCAGAGTGATCGAGTTGATGTAGGAATCGAAGTTATTGAACCTAGTTAATGAGATCATGATTGACTCTTTAATTTTCACCGGGTCTTGACTATAGATTTTATTTTCTCTTTTTACCATATTAACATTTTAGAAAAAGAAGAAATAGAAACAAAATTATTGGGAAATACAAATGATGTGGCTAGTAGATGAAAATTGTCGACAAGAGCGTCTTAGCTCGTCAACTTGGAGGATCAAGTTTCTCCACATCGTTATAACGGTAAAAAAAAGAAAAAAAGACAGAGAAACAGAACGGAACGTTCCAGACTTTGGATTTTTTTTTCCCAGATTTGTCACGCAACAGCTCACGGCGGCGTCTTCTCCGGCGACAGTTCATCGCAGCAGCGACGTCGCGTGCAAGCTGAAAAACAAAGCGGAGGAAGTGGTCGTCGGTTACTTGGTTTGGTGTCGAGGGCAGAGACGGCACGCGTGCGAAGAGAGGAAAGGTATAATATTAACCTAGGGAATTAATTGAAACCTTAGGTTAATTAGTCAATCAAATTCCCAATTTAAATTAATTTAAATAGGACAGTTAAACAACTTAATTACATCTTTACGGAATTATCCCTTTAAAATATTATATAAAATCTATTTTAAAATTTGAAAATTCCTAAATAAATTTTATATATTTAGATTTATTTATTTGACATATCATTAACTAATTATTATCATTAATCAAATTATTATTATTATTATTATTATTATTTTAATTACTAAATTCATTCTAATAAAAATTGTAAACGATATATACATATATATAAAACAAGATTTCATTTTTCTTTGATATTTTTAATATTTTATTTTGATATATATTATTTTGTAAATAATGCAAGACTATGGGTCTATCATACATAAACATATTAAAATTTGAACATATATTCATTTTAATTTGCGATCCTGAGCTCCTTTGTTTAATTATCTTTTTTATATATATATAAATCTGCGTCTGTGAAATGAGATCGAAACTAAAATGGTAGAATCCATAATGATTGCTACGACCTTTCTTGTGAATCTGATATATTTATTTTGTTGTCGACTAGTGTTACTTTTGATAGAAACTCATGAAGCTAGCAACTCTTATTCACTCGTTTCGAGTGGAGCAAGGAGCTCCATGATTTCATTACAAAAGGGTGGACCTCCTCCGTCTTGAGTGTACAAAAGAGAGGAAGCATTTTTCGGTGTCATAGAATTTGTGCCGTCTATTGAAAAGTGGAGCAAAAGTCTTCGAAAGACTAAATTGTGTCCGATGTTAAAGTGTCGAATCATTGTTGCGCCGATTCCACTAGTATTATCGAGAAAATCCAACATTTTATGTCATTATATTCTCTGACCAACAATGATGACAATGGATTGGGAGTTCTTCCGTTATGATATATCTATTGAGAAAGGGGTACCTCTCGAGCCCTTTTAAGGACTCAAGTGGTAACTATAAGTCATAACCTCATGTAATGGTTCCATATATAGGTGGATCTTGCCCTACTTCACCAACTCCCGTTGGTAATGAAAAATTTTAATGACAGAGAATCTCTTCCACGGTTGTTATAATGATCTAAGTAAGTTGATTATGCATGAGAGTCCGTGGTGCAACCCCTCTCGATTCATCATCTAGACCGTCAGCCATTGTTGGAAGGTGCAACGTCTCTTCATGCACACTATGTCATGTGTTCACCATTCTCAATGACTTAACTCTGTCACAGTTATTTTCTAGGAAGGAGGAGATTTGAATCTTAGGAAGTGATGAAGAGAGGTGGCGATTTTGAATCCAATGGCGGCAAGAGCAGCTTGGTGAACCACTTCTTGTTCCTCCAACGCAATAGCAATTTGTTGCCAATATTTGTTGGCTTCAATTGGCTACAAGCAAAATTCATTAATCCTTGACCGTCGCCGACCTTCAACTTGACTTCGACACTCAACCATAATAGTTTCAGGCATCGAGCTCTGTCGATAAACTCACCCCTCATTTATAATAGTTTCAGAAACAAATTGACAAATATATCTGTAAATTAATAGGGAGAGATTCTGCAATAATTTATCATCTATAAGTGATAGTCACATTATATGGATTTGATTCAAGTTGCAATCTTCGTGCATGCTAGAGGAAGGAAGTGACGGCCACCTCGGTGGCACTCCCCTGCCACCACCTCTATATCTGTGCCGACTGTTCCGAGTCCGACTGCTCCGACTTTGACATTGGCTTCCTCAGCTTAGCTTTCTTTGCAATCTCCTCGGCATGAAAATCCATCGCCCTACTAACTTATATTCTTTCACAAATCTATTATATTTTAGATCTTTTCAAAAGTAAAAAAAATGGATAAAAATATTTAGAAAATGGTAAAATTTAACATTTGTTAATAAGTTAGTGATATTGATTAGATTGAGTGGGCATGACAACTGATGTGATGATTCTGATTATAATTTTACGTGATAAGAATAGTTAATCGGGTAAGTTGATATCTCGGTCACTCGGTCTCTCATCCACTCGGCTTCTCAATCCCTCAACCTTTCGGCCCTTTAGCCACTAAACAACTCGACAACTTGACAGTCCAGTTCTCGGATAACTCAGTTCCTCAATCGCTCATCCTCTTCGAGTCTCTCAGTTAATCGACCCCTTGGCTCCATTGGTCTCTTCGCGCCTCAACTCGACCGCTACCCTCCGCCTTACATAGAAACTACTAAAATTCTCCA
Source organism: Curcuma longa (assembly GCA_025388495.1). Taxonomy (NCBI): domain Eukaryota; kingdom Viridiplantae; phylum Streptophyta; class Magnoliopsida; order Zingiberales; family Zingiberaceae; genus Curcuma; species Curcuma longa. The sequence goes on from JAOBBC010000112.1 coordinate 739,051, forward strand.
AGCGTGTGATGCCTGTAAAGGGTTAGGGCGGTTACAAGATTGTTAGACCTGGTTCCCTGGATACCCTCAGATCTGTGCATGAAATCAAAAGGTAAGAATAATCAATGACTACCACACCGCAGGACGGTTATGAGGTTGACAGACTTGATCCCCCAAATGCCTCATGTCGACAATTGTTAGAATCGATTTCTTCAAGCCCTGACCAGTGATCTCTCTGGGGTTGACGAGAAGAGGCATTCTCCATAAGTATATAAATCATTCATAAGGTATGAACAACTTTTTGGACAACTACCTATACTCATTTATTCTTTTTTTGCACTTGTATTTGCTTTCATTGATACTAGCTTGAGTGTCGAAGTGGTTTATCCCGATACTAATATAACCCTTTCACTCAGTCTACTTTCAGGTCCCTTTATTGGCGGAAGTAAAATCTCACGTGAATCGGATACTTTGTTGCTTGGTAACTTGACTGTCCATAACATTAGATCAGAACAACAACTCTATCCGGGAGTTAAGTCAACAAGGCAATCAACTCAAATGCGTTACGTTAGTTTGGCAGACGAAGACAAGAGCAATCAAGCTATGGGTTCAACAAAATATTTTTCATAGTATTTCAACAAATAAATAGAATAATCATTTGATATTTGTTGTCTTTTACGAGTCAAACGCACTGCAGCGAAAACAGATTGATGCAAATATTATTCAAAGCATAGAAAAGCAAACCCTCGTGCGCCTCTTAGGACTGGCAATTCAAATACGTACGATTGATTCAAAGCAGTAGAAAAGCAAACCCTCGTGCGCCTCGTTGAACCGGCAATTCGGTCCATGTCTTCTTCGCCTCCCCGCAATTTCACAAGCAAAATGGACCACGCAATCCTCCTTTACGGATGCCCACTTCTTTAATTTGCATGGTTGGCCGGCTGGCCGGCTGGCTTATTGTAAGTAAGCTCGTGGAAATTGTGCGCTTTGAGGAGTCACGGTGCTTCTATCGCACTTTTCTTTCTTTCTTTCTTTTTTTGTCGTGCTCCCAGCATGCATTATATTTAAATTCAGATGAAGTCCACATCGGTTCCAGTACATCAACTTTGGTGTATCTGACTATTTCATGCATGACATCCTAGATAGATGTATCCAAATAGCATTCTAAAATATATAGATATTATTCCGGTCAAGTATCATATATAATCAAGTACATCAATATATTGATAAATTTTCAACATCTAAATTCATGATATGATAAATGAGTAAAACAAGATATACAGAATTAGATGTTAAAAATA
>JAOBBC010000112.1:941039-954456 GCA_025388495.1 Curcuma longa
GATAAACAAGACTTTTCGCTGAAATCACGTCAACACCAAATCGGATTAATGGAAAGAGGCAGGATATCAATCAAAATCGATCATCAAAAGGGTACTCCCCAAATCTCGAGATTAAGAAAACTACTCCATACACAAGAGTTCACAGAACGACATGAAATTCGAAAATAAGTATCCAAGCATCAAATACAAGATGATACCAATCTAAATCCTCAACGCAAACGTCCTTGATGTGTCCAGATGCTCCTCTCCAACGCCTCAAGCCTCTCAAACCCTATTCCAGCCGCCAGCCTCCCCCTTTAGGTGTTCTTCCGCAGCCCATTTATACCCATCTGAACGGCAGTCGACACGGCCGTGCTGGCTAGCACGGTCAGGCCGTGTCGACCTCTGGGACATCTTCACACGGCGTCATTCCGGGCTTCTTCACAGAAAACAACACGGCCGTGCTAAACAGCACGGCCAGACCGTGTTGTTCTCTGGGTGATCATTTCTGAGCAGCTCCACTTCGTCGGTTCGGCCACACTTCGTCGGTTCGGCCACGCTGTTTACCTGACAAGACAAAACACAACACAGAGACATGTATCCAAAGAAAACAGCACAATTAAAGTGGCAAAAGCATAAACCGCCGACTAGAATGCAAAATCCTATGTTATGCTCATGAAATGTGGTCAAATCAATGTTAAATCATGCTGATAAACTCACATGTTCTCAATACATCAATCTCCCACTCATCCAAGTGAAACCACAAAGGTAAATGGTCACAAAGACCATTAAGAGGTCTCTAGCCACATAGACTAACTAAAACCGGAGTGCATAGTCACATAGACAAAAAGAACAACCATTTCATACATAGAAAAATGATTCGTGCGACAGCAGCACATTGAGCATTCATTATTAAGAAAGTTGTAACACCTTACATAACTGCTCATAGAGCGATCGATGCTAAGAAAAGTTGTTACACCTAACTTAGCCGCACCTCAAATACTATATAATCATTCTCTGAATGACACATAGTCATTAATCTGATGGCACATAGCCATCATCCAGGTGGCACACAGCCGCTCTCCAGTGGTACAAAAATCACTCTCATGGTGGTACATAACTATTTTCCTAGACTCATAATGTCTTGCTATTTATCCAAATTAAATAATATTTATTTTCATCAATATGAACATCTTTAATCCCTCAGTTTGACTATCATGTCAAGACTATGTTCCATATCTACAATATTCATAATCATTTTCATACATAACATAAATGGGTCGTCGATCAATGAATATTCTCAAAAAGATGTGAATATATTTAATCTTCCTTTTTAGCTTGAATCCATTCATTTTAATCAGTCGCTTTCCTAGTCATGTTCCACAGACCGAATCATCCATAGTCATAGGTTTACATGCTAAAGTAGCAAATCCTGATTAAAATTTCAAGTAAACAGCTAAATAGTCACTTAAGGCAAATATTGAAATCAATATATAATCTCATAGGGCTCACATAGTAGAGAAGCAGGGATCCATTCTCTTACTATCTTTATTGTCGTTTTAGCACATGTGGTATGAATCACATGCTACGATGTTATTCTCTTTACGAAAAGAACGCATGTTTTTCTCAAATCAACATCGTACAGATTTTGATCAAGACATTCCCAATGTTTGATCCTGAATCCAACACATGAATTCTTATCTGGCTACTAACATGTTTAGTAAATGGTGGAATCATTTACTTTGATCATCAAATTTTAAATGATCTCACCTTGATTCACTTATCAAGGTGACCCCAGCTTAAAATAATGTAACAATTTTACAGCTACACAAGCCAACAATTGCATAAGTTGAACTATAAGCACTGGTCTTACCTCTATTCATACATAATAAATAGAGATGATTGTCCATATGAGAGGATTAATTACTACTTGCCAACATGCTCACCGAGATCTTATCTCAAGAATGTAACTTCTCATATACACTGAATAGATTATGGCATTTCACGCAACCAAATTACAATATCTGATTGTCAACAATAACAATGTTACATTCTATGAAGTTCCATAGACTTTACACGCTCAATGAAAGACTCTCTAATCACTGATTTAGTAAAAGAATCTGCAAGCATAACTCTTATAAGGATATAATCAAGAATCACCTTTTTAGCAATAATATCTCTTACAAAATTATATTTTATAGCTATATGCTTGCCCTTGTTGTGATATTTAGGATCCTTTGAAAAAGCTATGGCAGCTTAACTGTCACAATAGACAGTAATTGGACTCCCACTGTCTTTAGCAATCTTTAGATGCTTTAGGAGTCTTCTCAACCAAACTGCTTCTTGCACAGCCACTAAACATGCCACATATTTAGCTTCTATAGTCGACAAGGCTATACAAACATGTTTCTTACTGTTCCAGGAGATGGCCCCACCATTCAATAAGAACGCATAGTTTGATGTAAATTTTCTATCATTCAAATTTCCAGCCCAATCTGCATCTGAATAGCCCTTCAGGCTCATATCTGATCCTTGAAAACAAAGATAATAATCTGTCGTCACATTCAGATATCTGAAAATCTTTTTCACTATCTTCCAGTGTCTCGATCCTGAGTTTGATTGGAATCGGCTAACTAAGTCAACAACATAGCTGATATCGGGACGTGTACACAACATAATATACATTAAACTACCAATAGTACTGGCATATAGTCTTTTCTTCATCTCGACTATTTCATTAGGAGTCTTGGGACACATACTCTTGCTCAGAACAGTACCTTTCACAATAAGTGTCTATTCAATATGCAATCAGACATGCTAAAATATTATAGTATCTTATTTATATATGACTCTTGAGACATACCCAAAAGTCGTTTAGATCGATCTCTGATGATCTTTACTCCTAAGATGTATTCAGCTTCTCCCATATCTATTATGTCAAACTGTGATGAAAGTCACTTTTTGACTTCTATCACAAAACTTATGTCATTTCCGGCAATCAGCATATCATCAACATATAATGATAAAATGACATACTTTCCTTTTCCCTTTTCAGGAAAACGCAATGATCCTCATTGATCATTTCGAAATCATAAGTTAAAACGACTTCGTTAAACTTTATATTTCGTTGTCTTGACGTTTGCTTTAGCTCGTATATAGACTTTCTAAATCTACATAGTTTTCCTTCTTGACCTTCAATAATGAAACCTTCTGGCTAAATCATATAGATTTTCTCGTCAAGTTCACCGTTAAGGAAAGCAATTTTTACATCCATCTGATGTAATTCCAAGTCATAACATGCCATAAAAGCCAAAATAACTCGAATTGACACAAACTTCACTACAGGAGAAAATGTCTCTTTAAAATCAATACCCTCCAGTTGGGTATATCCTTTTGCAACCAAGCGAGCTATGTATCGGTTAATCGATCTATCTTTTTTCCTCTTAATTTTGAGAATCCACTTATTCCCAATGACTTTTCGGCCTGGAGGAAGATCGATTAAATCTCATACATGATTCTTTCTCATAGACTCTATCTCTTCATCCATTACAATTTTTTACTTTTCTCTAACATTACATCTCAATGATTCCTCAACAGATCGAGGTTCATCATCATCAACAGGAAGTGTCATTAATGCCTCATTCTCAATATCAAACTTTTTCCGAGATTTGATCTTACGAACACTTCTTCGTAAGTTGGGTTGTTGAGAAGTCAACTCATGACTTGATAAATCACTCCCACTCGATTAACTAGGTTCAGGTATCCTTCATGACACCTCTATTGTTAATAAAGTATCATCCTCTACAAATAGAGGAGCAGTTTTATCAACATCACCTTCGTTAGGAACTCAGTTTCAAGAAAAGTAACATCTCTCGACTCTATTTCGAAGACTGTTCCATCAAGTTGCTTACCAATGAAAATATAACCTTTGGAGATATCAGAATATCTAATAAAGATACATTTCTTACCCCTAAATCATAGTTTTTCAAATCTGTGATAACTCTCATGAACATAAGCAGCTGACCCCCAAGGTCTCAGATTACTTAAATATGATTTTCTACCAGTCCAACGTTCATATAGAGTAGATGGAACTGATTTTGAAGACACTCTGTTAAGTATATAAGCCGCTGCTAACAATGCATCTCCCCAATATAAAATAGATAAATTAGCTTGGGTTATCATAGACCTAATCATTTCAAGAAGAGTCTTGTTTCTTCTTTCAGTAACTCCATTCTGCTATGGAGTTCTTGGGATCGTTAGCTATCTAATAATCTCTTTCTCATTATAAATTATCTTGAACTGATCTAACAAATATTCACCTCCACGGTCAGTACGTAAAGCCTTAACCTTACATTCCATTTGATTCTCGACTTCGTTCATATAACGAATGAAGCAATCCAATGCTTCAGATTTATGAGAAATCAAATACACGTGACCATAACGAGTGAAATCAAAAATAAATGTAATGAAATAAGAAGCTCCATGTCTAGCATTCACATTCATTGGACCACAAATATCCGAATGAATTAATTGCAATGGTGATTCAATAACCCTAATAGTCTTTCCAAATGATTTTCTAGTTGCTTTTCCAGCAAGATAATACTCACATATAGACAAGTTAATCTTAGTCCGAGTGCCCAAGAGACCCTCCTTAGCCAACCGATTCATACGTTCTTGTCCTATATGTCCTAATCTAGCATGCCAAATTTCATTAGTTATATCTGCATCACTAGTAAGAGCAATATTTGAAAAACAACTATCAATTTCACAATTGATATTCGGTTCCATATCAAGAACCATAAAATCATTTGTTAAAAAATCATATCCGATTAACATTGAGTCAATCTTAAGTTCCACACACCGGCTATAAAAGTTAATACAGTACCTTAAATCAAGAAGACATATTATTGAAATAAGATTTTTTTGAATCTCGAGAGTATACAAAACATCATGTAGAAACAATGTACTTCCACCATGAAGGTTAAGTTTGCAAGTGTTGACTCCTTTAACTTCAACTATTGTATTGTTTCCTACATAAATCCATTTGTTGCCAGTTGGTACCCTGCAGTACTCCACATATGTAACTCGCTCCCGAGCTACATGGTTGGTTGCTCCCGAATCTATAATCTACAAAGGATAAGAATCAGCTAATAACATAGAACTAGCAACTAAATGCTCAGAAAAAAAAGACAAACTAGAAAATATCTTTTTCGGCTCAGAACATTCCTGAGTAAAGTGATCCTTTTTACTACAGTTAAAGCAAGTCAACTTGCTTTTATATTTCTTCCCAGTCTTCTTTCCCTTCTTCTTGATAAGGTATGGTCTCACTCTTGTCGTAGCAGCTTCTTTCCTGTTTCCCTTTCCTCTCTTAAACCATTTCCTTTTCTTGGATCCATATGATCCAACAGAACCGGCAGCCACATAGACTTGGCCAGAAATTCTTACGGATTCCACTCTCTCCGCCTCTAATTCCACATGGCGTGAGACATCAGTGAGTTTTAATACTCTCACTGTAAATTAGAGTCTGCTTTATGGTCTCCTAAAAATCTGGAAGGGATCGAATAACTGCCTGAACCTGTTATTCATCGGTCAACTGACTAGCAGTTTTAAGCTCCCGAATTATGTTTCACATTTCCCTAAGATGTTGAACCATTGATACATTCGGCGCTTCTTATAGCTGTCGAAAGCTACCGAAGCTTGCTTAGAGTAACTCTACTATACGTATCTCTAAGGGCTACCTAGACTGTATGAGCCGAAGAATATGACTCATATTCAAATGCAAGGTTATCCACCATTGAACAAATCAAAATGCCCTTAGCAATGGAGTCCTTTTTCTTCCATGCCTTATAGGCATCAAGATCTCACTTGTTTTGTGCAGTGAGACTATCTACAAGTTCAACCATGACCTGATTTACAACCTCCAAAACTTCTTGTTCCTCTAGGGCATACTATGTCCTGAGGTGTCAGATTTTATAGTTATCCCCATTAAGTTTTTCACTCTTATTCAATTTAGCTATGATGTTCTTTGTTGTCATAACTTATCATAAATAAATAAATTATTCAGATATTCAGTATATGTCTTGTCTTTATATATGTAATCTCTAAATTGACTCAATGTAAATTTAATTTGGTTTACAAAATCAAGTGAGAATTACATTCTCACTCATCATTTGTATGTTCTAATCTAATTTGCATTGATCCATTTTATTACATATATCTTATCTTAATGAACTTATTCATTAATTAATCATAATATTTATCATTAAATAAACTTATCATTTAAAAATTATACTCATAATGAATCATTCAAAGAGTATATATTAATAAATAAATATCATGCATCATGTAGAGTAAATAACATAAAATGAATATATCATTAAAGTAAATATGATGTACATTGTTAACAAATAACAAGAACTCTACTTTGAATGTTACCTATAACATTTCTACTCATAACTAACTAGAAAACAACTCTAATAAACTAGATAGGCAATTATCACTCCCACTAGTATAAATACTAGCTAGCGCAATAATAATCCAAACATGTCTTATCTTTTTAGGCTGAACTAAAATATCTTCAGCTGGGATACTATCTAGATGATGTCAGGACATAAAATCATGTAACGAACTCAAACATTCCACAGAAACATCCTCTACAGGGTCTTCTTTTGGATCTTCCTTTGGATCCTCTTCACAATATGCGTAGTGAAGCAACTCTGTGCACAACTGGGTATATGAAATGCGCTCCTCATAGCGCCACCATATCTGATATGCTACATCACGCAGGTTTTCAGGCAATGAATGAACCAAAGCCCAAATCCTGTAGTTGTCCAGAATCGAAAAATCTACATCTCTAGACGCCAAAATAGTCAGTCCAATCTCCTCATGTGTCCATTGACCCCATAAATTGGGTCATATTCTATCTCCTGGATAGCTTCCCTCAGCTTATTACGCATCACATCGCGAAGAGTCATAGTAGTAATCATCCGTGCAAACCAACACATATACCAGCTTAATTCAATTTATACAGGCATAGAACTAACACAATAAATCAAGAAAATTAAATTTTCTTGATTTACAGGGATTTTTATCAACTGATCCTTTGACCAGTCAATCGGCACCTTGAAGACTCAACATGACAATGTTCCATGAGAACTAAAACACCACGTCATTAGCTCCAAGCACCCCAGGCACCTGAGCACCATGTATGATATTTAATTTTCTCATCATCTTCAGGCATCAATCCTAGTTGACTAAGCCTATTATTGAGTTGTTTCTCGAGTACAAGTTATTAAAATAACTTCTCACAATTATAAGTATAGTTGTCCAATGTCAACTCTAACAAGTCAGCTAATACCGACTTCTAAACGTTGTATACAACTCATCCCGATTCAAATTTGATCACTATAGACTCGATCACAATTGACTCAGCCAATGTCAAAATTGAATATCATGCTATTCATAGTCAATTTGGACAAATCTAGTTCGGCCAATTTAGAGCATGATTCAGTTGAACTAAATCAGAGTTGTGTCAACCAAGTTTAATTTAGTTGTATCTACTCAAGTGTTGTCTCCGTGCCAAAACACTTAACATTTCACTTGTTTAGGCCAATTAGACACATGACTTTCATTGAAATCCAATTAAAATAGAACTTTTACCCAAATTAATTTGGATCTCCCTATTGAAGCCTAAGTCCAATTAAATAATTTTAAATTAGGTTTTTCTAATTTAAAGTCCAAAATTGACCCACTTAGAAAACTCAAATCAAGCATCTAATTGTAAGCTCAAAATTGGCCCAATTAAAAATTTGATCCAGAATTGAGCTTCCAATGAAATCCACTAATTAATTGGGCTGGATTTCTAATCAGATTTCTAATCATATTTCTAATTAACCCTAAAAATGAACTTGGGCGGGCTTCCATTAGAATTTTTAATTGGGCTGACCCATCAATTAATTGGGCTAACCCAATTAATCAGATTTCTAATTAAGCCCAAATATGAACTTGGGCTTCCATTGGTTCCTTGTCCCATAACCTATTGAGCAGATTTCCCTTTGTTTTTTTTTTCTTTTGTGCCCTAAAAGCAAGCTGCCGCCGAGCCCTTATAAAAACTGATCTATTAAAAAAACCACACAACAAAAAACGTGATGGCCTAAATCACGCATCGTGAGCATGAAAGCACAAATCATGCAGCCGCCGAACTCTGTCTTTTGTTCGTTCCTAAAATCATGCCGCCCGGATGCCCTAAATCTGCCACCTGCGTCAGCCTCGCCGCCTGTGCCAACCTCACTGATGTCAGCCTCATTGGCACCAGGGGCTGCGCCAGCCGTGCCGAAGATGAAGCCATCGCTCGTCTGCGAGCGTTGCTTCTCGTCGACGCCAACCGCCGGCTTCTTGCCAGCCTCGTCGGCATCACGAGAACCACTCAGGGATGCTTCAACGGAACATCGGCCAAAAGAGAGACAGAAGAAATCGCTGTTCTTAGTAGCGATTTTCTCGATCAACACAACAAGTAAAAATTCTAATTTACTACTCTGATACCATTGTAAGCATTTAAATGCTACCTGTTATTGCGAGATTATCCGGCTTTGAATCGCCTGTGTCAGAGGAACAATCACAAAGGATAGCTCCTCAGATTTCCACAAACCAAATCCTCGGTATGATTCCTCTTCTCCGAAAACCTCCGTTTTCCTCTATGCTCCTTCACTTATTAACTTGGACGCACATTAGGGCTTTCCTCTCCCTTTTAATGGGGAGGATCATGGAGGGCAATTATCGTAACTGCCATAGAATATAAACAAAACGGATCTGGGGATATTACTTGGATTCGTCAAAAAAAATTTAAAAACTTTAAAAATTAAAGAAATTTGGAGGATATTCTGGAGCATATAAAATATTTTAAAATTTTACAGGGTATTATATGTGAGAGAAAAATTAAGAATATTGAACATTTGGATAAATATGAATATTCTGAGAAAGATGTATTTTCTTTCACATTTAGAGAATTCAAAAACATAGGTAAAAGAGATACTAAAATTTGCATCCATCTCGAATAAAAATAAAAATATTGAATGAAAGGAATAAGAAAGAAGAAGTAAAAAGTGGTAAGATGAATGAAAAAATGAAATATTAAATTTGTATTTATAGGCAAATCTTTTTTTAAATGAATAAAAATTAGTCATTTTTTATGTTTATTGATTTTATTATTATTTTAAAAAAAATTGTTATCAAATTATAAAAATTTTATTTTTTTTCAAAAGTAAAAATAAAAAGGAACGACTCCCCTCCTAACACTAATAAAAGAAGCTCCACTTCCGCTATAAGAGGGAGTTCGTTCTATTTGATACCTCATCTCTTACGGGAGCTGCTCTAAGTTAAATTTTTTCAACCCATTTATATATTTAAATTTTTATCAACTTTATTTTAGATTGTGTCTAATATTTGTATTAACCCATTATATTGTTGATATATCAAAAATTAGGCTTAGTGTTGGTAAGCAAATTCTAGAGACGCATAGTGACTAATGATGATTCAATGGGAGTTGTCCGATAAGATTAAAAATTGATCGAAAAATTAAAATTTACATTTTGAATAGATAATTTTAGATTATTTAATTTCTTAAAATTAATTTTGAATGAAAAACATTTAATTATTAAAATGAACTCAAATAAAAATTTATTACGACAAGGGACGTAAAATTATCCCGCATTCATTCAAAAGGAAAAGATCTTAAACCTTTCTTATATTATGTTTTATGTGTATTAATATTTAATTGGTTCAACTCAAATCATACCTAGATCCAATGCAAGATATATAGGGTTGTATAACTACTACCAACTTTAAAAAAAAAAATGAAAGAGATGTCTAGCATCGATCGAGCATGTGGATTGTGCTCGTGTATATGCTTTGTGTAACACTAAAATTAATCATCGGGACATAATTGAGTTGATTACTACGGAGCAAACTTACTGAAATAGATAAAGATCGAATCTCGACGAAGTTATAACTTTCTGATTTACTTCTTCACAGATAGTCATAAGACCGACCGTGTTGAGCCATTGAGATGACGGATTCTACCTTTTTACTGAAGTGTATGACTAAAATCAAAGGACTCAGTGTGATTCAATGCTCTTTCATATGAGATTGAAGATCAAAGTGCTCTCTCCGTAGTAGTACTTGTAATTTTTTAATTTATCTTTTCACATATGATTGTGGAGTCGATCGTATAAGACCGTTGAAATGATAAATTTTATTTTATTTTTTGTTGAAGATGGTCAAAGTGTTATTTTAGATGAGACTTGATCTGGATCGTTGAGTTCAAAATGGATGAAACAAGTACATCGAGACGAAGAGACAATGTGTTCCTTCGATTGGATAGGATTAAAATGGACGGATCATATCCGATTGAAATGTCATCGTGGATATTTAATTGTTGTTGCTGCCACGCGCCCAACAGACCTAGTGCAGAGCTCGAGGCGTAGACGGACCACGAGGTCGAGCCTATTGGCAATTTACACTTTCTTTTTGTGTGAAATCACTAAAATACGCTTCGTCGGTGATTCCCCTCCGCCGGCACCTCACCTAGTCATGCAGGCGCCGTACTTTGACGGCCGCACCGTCTCTGACCCCTGTGGTCTCGGTATCGTCATCTGATTGGGCGCCGAAGGGGCTGTGGTGCTTGAGCCTATCGCCGGAGTTGATGGCTCTGCTGAGGCGGAGCAAGGCGTAATCGAGTGGAATTAGCTCAGAGGGGGAGGTTTTGACGGCGCCGTCGAAGTGGAGGCGAGCGAGTGCGGCATGGACGAGGAGGAGGTCGTTGAGGTTGCGATGGTAACGAGGTGGATCTAGATGGAGGGGCTGCCAAGAGGAAGGTTATTTTGGTATATTCAAAGAGGGAGGAGGGATCTTACTTGGGAATTACTCAAGGTAGGGTTTGGTTTGCTCTAAAAAACGCATGAAGGGATTGCTGCTTGATCTGCGACTTGGACTCGGAGGCCGACGGCAGTTGTCCGGCGTAATCTCGGCCCCCGTCCTCTTTGGCTCGCATCCACTCGCCCTCTCTCCGGCTCCGTTTCGGATCCGTTCGTTCTGCACGCGGTCTCCCTCTCGATCTTGTCCCAAGCCTCAGCCCCAGATGGCGGAAGCGGAGACATACACCTTCGGCCCGTACAAGATTCATCAGACCGAGGTCTTCCGCTCCACTCCGTACTCTTACGCGATGGTCAACCTGCGTCCTGTTGTGCCGGGTACGCTTTCCCTTGACTATAATTCTCTCCGCGCCTCTCTTGAATTCGGTACTTTTCGAACTTTGGATTGTTCCTACTCACGAAAGTCTTCATATTTCCCTCACTAAATTAATGTAGAGTCTCTCATGCTTCTGTTCATTTTTTAGTGCTCATGATTCTGTTCATGGTGTTGAAAGTAGATACCTTTTTTGTCATTTCGGTTAGAGTTGATAGGATGTAGTTCGATCCAGCTTATTAATCAGGTGCATGTTTGTAAAATCTGATTTTGTTTGTATTTTCTCCAACTTCAAAAATTCTTATTCGTAACCTAAGCATGCCCAAATTGTTCCTCTGGTCGAGTCTTGTCAGTTAATAAATACTTGTGGACCGTTTCTTGAGTAATTATACGATGCCATCAATAAACATACATGTAAAAGTCCATTTGCATGGACTACTCTGAGTATCTTGCCTTGGCCTTTAACTATCTCTTTGCACCATTTTGATGTTATCGCTTCATGATCATGGAATGCTTGAATGCATATAAAGAATGTCTCTTTGATTAAACTTCCAGTCACTAAGCATAATGAGCACATGAATGTTTTCAAATGCTTGCACATTTAGACCTTTTATCTCAGCAGCCCTTCCATCCTCTAACTCTGATTGGTATAGCAGTAATAGTACATTGTTCTTGAGGAAGGTGTGGGAACTGCTACTTGTATTGTTTCCTATCGTCTTACTCAAGCATATGATATTGCAATTGAACATCGAATTTGATTATCAATTAGCTATTCATCATAAATAAAGGTCAACCGTGAGCTTAAATATATTTTAGAATGTATTCAAGTATCCTGATTTCAGTTTACCTAGGGTTTCTAACTTATAGTTTTTTTTTTTTACTGTTATTGTGCATATGGTGCAGAGATTTTGTAGGCAAAACATATGAAAGTTTGTGGTTTTACCTTATACCTCATGTGCTTGATGACATTTAGTTAGGTATCTGGACAAAACACTAAACGATGAGCATTTTATTGTTGTTAACAAAGGGATAACCAGTCATTTATTCTCTTGCAAGATAATCTTGTGTTAATTTTGTGTATGGAATATGATGTATATTTGTGAATGGTTTCTTTTTAACTGTTTATTTATCAAAATTATGTTGTTTTATATCTCCCCCATTCTATTCACTTGCTTCTTTTATTATTTTTTTGCAGGTCATATCCTTGCCAAATTAACCTTTTTGAAATAGTTGGAAATTGATGATGTATGAATGCATATCAAAGTTTTCTTTCTTGTGCTTTGCAGCCATGTTAAGTGTGCAATCACCATTTCTGATAACATTTTAGTCCATTTATATGCATCAACAAAATATTTCAACTCAAACATATTTTTTTTGCACTTTAAACCTTGACATTCTCTACATGTACTAATATGCCCGAAGCGTGAAGTAAAGCGCTTCGTTGATCTCACTGCTGATGAGGTTTGCGATTTATGGCTTACTGCCAAGGAAGTTGGTGATCGTCTTGAGGATTACCATAAAGCATCTTCATTGACATTCACTATCCAGGTGAGGATGTTAACATTTGTTTCGATCTCTGTTTTATGTTTGAAAACTTGACCACACTATTTTGCTTGAAGTCTAGAAGCTTTTCTCAAGAATATCTTCTGTGTTAATGAGACTTAGGTTCTTTCCCATAGTTGATTGGATAATTGCTATCTGTCTTACAAATGTTGATTTATCTCTGGAGGCAATTTCTTTTCTTCAGAGCTCTTATTCTTCTTTAGTTCTTTAGAATTAAATCCTACAGTTTCGTTTCTTTTCTTTGGTTTTGTATGTTTTTTTTGTTGCAATATTATTGAAGCATGCCCATGCAAGAAGTTTAGCATTCTCGAAAAGAAACAATATTTAACTATATAATTCACAAACTTTTGCAATTCCAGATTAAGGATGGGAGTTACGGTTGAGCAAAACTTAGCTATTTAGTCTATATTAGGATGTAGCAGATGCCAGAAATTGATTGTGTATTCCCTCATGGAATGCTACTACTTAATTCGGCAGATGATTACTATTTATTTTTCCCTTTCTAACCAACTTGATGATTACGAAGGTGTTGCACTAAGGACAACACCATACTTATAAACAAGGTATCCGGTTTCAGATAATAAGGAAAGAAGTATTGTTGATCGGCTAACAGGAAGCAATTTAAGTACATTAG
>JAOBBC010000112.1:962760-976684 GCA_025388495.1 Curcuma longa
CTTGGACTCAACAAGAAATCAATGATAATAGTGTTGAAGAGAAAATTGAAATGAATCTCTCATAAGAAGAATTCTTCACAAATGATATGCAATATTCAATGCAGTGTGTCAACTATAATGAATACAGTGACTTAGAAGAATAGTTTTCTTTAGCTAAATATCTATATATAATAAACTCTAAACTTATACTAGTATAAAAGCAATTACTAGATGAGACTATTGAATTCTATGTTGTTCAGGTAATATATTTTATAAATTTCTTATAAATGGGTTATTGTTAACTCTACCATATTTGAAGATTATGAAAATAATTATATATCTATTATCATTTTAGGTTTTTGCAACATGATAAGATTTTAAGGATGCAATGAGTAGACAGTTTGAATAAAAATCAAGGGACTCCAAGAAGACTAGAGTTAAGGCAGTTTACAAGAAGGAAAATTATACTTGAAGAATAGTTGTAATAGGATATATTGAGTTCACTGTTACAAAATATATAGAGTCTCACCGATATAGTACTGCCTTAAAAATAGTCGATCACATTGCATGCACCTCTTCATTTATAGCTTCTCAAGTTGAATGATAGTTTGTGTCACACCAATGATAATTCAGAGAGAGAAGCAATCACGATTTGGCTTGCATATATCATATCGGAAGGAATACAATACATATGAGAAGGTTATAAAGAAGGTGGTTGGTGATTATTATCAGATTATTTGGACCTTCCTAGACTTTTACATGAGTTAAGATATAGAGATTCAAATACATATGTTGCACTAAAGACAAATAGTGGAAATTAGTTCCAACATTGTTTTTAGTCTTTTGATGCATGTGGAAGAGTTTTCCGAGCATATCTTCACCAACTAATTAGAATTGATGCAACACACTTGAGTGACAAGTATCTTGGTGTTCTATTGATGGCCACAACAGTAGATGATAATAGAAAGCTTATTCTTATTGGCTTTTCAACTGTTGAGGTTGAGTGTAGCTCAACTTGGTAGTGGTTTCTAAATCACCTAAAGATTTGTCTTGTATAGTTAATCCATCAAGTATCACAATTGTATCAGAAAATATCAAGGAATAATATATGCAGTGAGAAAAGTTTATCCTACTGCTCACTATGCATTATGTTGTTATCACCTGTCTTGTAATATAGTTACATATACTCGTGATACACCTATGTTGACTAGAGCAAACATAGTTATACAATATGATCGAGTTATGCAGATGATGTTAGAGAGACATGCAGATGCTTACAAATGGTTGCAAAATATAAAACCTACGAAATAAACAAATGGACACTTTCCTAGTAGATGATACTTAATATTAAGCACAAATTATTCTAAAAGCTAAATGCATTGTTCACGGACACTCGAGTACTCTCAATTACAAGACTAATAAATAACACACGAAGAAAAGTTGTACTTTGATTTTATAATCATAGGGAAGAAGTGTCTATTATGTAAGAGTATTGATTCTTTTAGCTATGAAGGAGATTGAGATTAGGAGATATAAAACTAGGTTGTATGAGTATTTCCATATAGCATATCTGAAATAGAGATACAAACTCCAGCATCCTCCTATATAATTGATTTGGGCATTCATAAATGCAATTGTAGTGAGTTGTAGATTTCAAGATTTCCTTGCTCACGCGTTATTATAGTGTGTTCATTTAAGAACATGAATCTATATTAGTATTGTGAGCATTATTCCTCATTGAAACTTAGAAAGGACTTACATGGAGCAAATTTATCAATGTAGAAGTAAACAATCTAGGCCAACAGGTATACACAATTGTATTATTTTACCACCGCCTAACCTTATGCAACCTGGAAGGAGGAAGAAGGTGAGGATTGAGTCCAAGCACATGGGTAAGGTTAAAAACAAGTGTAGTAGGTGCAAACAACTTAGTCATAATGTTAGATCTTGCAGAATGCCTCCAGTTGATTAAAACATGTAAATATGTGTTCTATTGTGATATATAATGTTATGTAAACTTGGTCATATAAATAAATTTGGATTTGTATTACTATAATTATGGAATGCATACATGATATGTTTTGATGAATAGAGGGTTTTTTTTTAGAAATTGTTGTCAAAAGGTTATTGTATATTCAATTGTGCAATTGAAATTCAGACCTTGTTGTTGTGTTTCTTAGATGTTATCAATATACTAATGTTATGTTTCTTAGAATCTATAAAATTTGTGTTCCTATGTGCATTATAAATCAAGTTACCATCTACAGATTTGGACATGAACTGAGCTACCACAAATGGATTCCTCAAAGCCTCCTAAGTGTCTCTATGCCCAACAATCTCAATTTTGCACATCTATAGCCACCAACGAGTTTTGATCGAAACTTGTTGATAACCCTACACAACTCAGAACCATCCCAAATCAATATTAGTGGGTTACTTGCAGCCTCCTGAGTTTCACTATGCCCTCATACCTAAATTTCAGAATATGTATTACATCCTGTGAATTTTTGAAATCTACATAGCCTTGAAAGCTTTTAGCACAAACTCACTGAGGGACCTAGCATTTAAGTGCTAAAATCTAATTCTTGCTTAGCCATGAACTTCCAAAGCAAAATAAAACTCAGTAAGAATTTTTAATACATGGTTCAATGGCAACATTGGATACATGATACAATTTATTAATGAAATGATCATTGCATATGCAACAATAAAATGAATTGGCCACGGGTTGGAAACTTTTAATGACATGGAAAAGTTTTTTAAATTATGAACATAAAAAACAAACAATTCACAAGAATCCCACAACCAAAAAATAAAACAAACTTACAGATGAATTAGACATCACCAACAAATCTTGTTTTTTGAATAATAGTTCTCAATAAGTAACAAATATCCAACATTGAGCACTAAGTGATTGTTAGTTTCAACAAATCTTGTTTAACATTTGAATATATAGATTGAATCTTTGATTCTCCATATGCTAAGAAGAGTAGTCAATCAACTAATTCAAATTTAGAAAATTTATCTTTGAATATTGTTGTACAAAGGTAAGGTTGCGTACGGACCCCGCAAGGTAAGCCTTTGGAGCACAAAGGTAAGGCTGCGTACAATGGATTCTTTCTCCGGACCCCGCAAGGCGGGAGCTTCATGTACCGGGCTGCCCTTATTGTATTGCAACTTCTATTCTGAATTTCTCAATATCTGCTTGATTGAAATCCATCTTCATACTATATAGTAGACAATAGATGCCCCCGGGGCATAGCTGAGTTGGTTACGACGTAGCAGAGTCTCAGAAGAGGGCAAGGGTTCAAATCCTGGCAAAGCCAGGCAATACCCTCCTGTCGTGACCAACTGTAATTTCCCAATTTACCTCCTTATAAATGGTCATGAGGCTGATCGTGTGGGGCCGTTAAGGTGGCGGATTCTATCTTTTGCAGAAGTAGACAATGGATATATTTTATCACAAAGAAAGCACATAGAAAAATTAAATCGATTAGTAAATTATAACTGTATGTGTCATGGGAAATTTTATTAGTTACATTAGCATTTGTTGAGGAGCATCAACTTTAGTGGTGGCCCATTGGTGAAGTGGCTCGTAATCTTGAATTCCAACATGCATTTGCTTAGTTTCTTGCTGGGAAAATTTTTCAACACCAATGTCTAGGATCATAAAAAGGGCAAACTAAGTTAACATATATAGGTACAACAACATGATCATGCTAGAATGCAAAATTAGAGGGAAAAAGTATAGTCACCACTTCATGAAATGTATCATCATGTTTGGAGTTGTAGGACAATAAGTTATAATGATAGAAATTTTTAATTGCATTGTCCATGATTAACAGATGGTAATGTGATCCATTGCTATTCAAAAGTATAAAAACATATCTAAAATCATACTCAACCAAATCAGTTTTGATAATTTAGGATAAAATTGTATCCTATATTCATATAAAGTCTACAAAAGTGAAAATATAAATATAATTATTGTAATATTATAACCAACAAAATTAGAAGATATATGAATGCAAATTCTTACAAGAAATCCGATTGAGCAATATATGGGCTAGTAAACGAGATGGGTTTTTTGAAAGTATTGAAATGCATGTGTCTATTACCTCCTGTCTATAAATCCACTGCCTAAGACACAAGTTAGGAAGGAGGTCATTGTCAAAGCATAATTCCCTTCCTCCCAAACAAACCCTGCCATATGCCTACAAGGAAAAACACAAACAAATATTATATTACTATAATAATAGAACCTCAATAGCATATCTCACTTCCTAAATACAACACAAATATTATACTAACCAAATATAACAACAAGGATTAATGAATCTCACTTCATTTTTTGGAGAATTAATATTAGGTAGGCAACAATTACTTCTCACTTTTTTTGTGGCTTTATATTTCTCTTTTAGATATTGCAAAAAAAAGACAATGAATTTCTCAAAAATATAGTGAATTCAATGAAGATACAACTAATTTGAAACATAAATATTACTACTCAAGTGTCTACTTACTTTAGGTATACCTACAATCTCATTTTGTAAATTGCATCGTTTATTGCCTCCTCTTCTTCTTCTTCTTCTGGCATCTGAGATATTTCAACCACAGTATCTTTTCTACCAAAATCCCTTTCAACTGACTTATTTTCTAAGATACCTCCCTCAGAATCTTTTTCAACTACACTCACATATTCTGCATCAATGGTATCTTCCTTCAATTCCCAACGTGCCCTCTTCCTATCAGGGAAGATTCTCATCCATTTAGGTGTGTCTTTTGGAATAACTCTTAGGCCATATCGACTTATGTTGCATCCTGTCCTTGTCATCTCACAAGTTGCAACAATTTCAGGATGAGAATCAATTGTAGGTGGGTACTTGAAGGGTGGTATCCTTCCCTATTCAACAGGTCAAGTAATTCTTCATTATGTTTAGATAACTCTGCAATTCGTAGATGAAGGATTTCAATAAGCTTATCCTTTTGTATGCAATTTTGACATCCAGTTGCTTTTTGTGATTTGTGGAGCATATTGTGCAGCTGGTCTATGAGCTACTAGTGGTGTAACCTCCAAGTAACACTCTGTTTGGATGGGGTGAGGAAAGGTTCATTAACGGAAAGGGAAGGAAAGGGAAGGAAGGGAAAGGAAAGGGAAGAGAAGAACCTTGTTTGGGAAGAAGGGAAGGTTCATTAACGTAATATGTGGTACCTTGTTTGGGAGGAATGGAAAGGGAATGAAGGTTAAATATATAAAATTACAAAAATATCCATGTTAAAATAAATCTATAATAATTTGAAAATCAGTATTCCAAGAAATTAATTTTGGGTAACAAATTAACACTCCCAAACAAACAAGGTTAACTTAATATTCCAAGAAATTATCTTAAATTTGGAATACCCCAAATTTGGTATAACATAATTTGAAAATAACTATTCGCTCCCAAACAAACAAGATAACGTAATATTCCAAGAAAATATTACGTAATATTTCTAAAAAAAATATCTTTGTTTGGGGTAACGTAATTTGTTAACGCTCTTGAGTTTTATCTTCTAAAAAATTTACGACGAAGATTTAATATTTTAATAAAAGGGTAAAATTGGAATAAATGACTTTTAAATTTTTTTTCCCCTTCCTTATACCCCGATTTGGGGTGTAAAGAATTATGTGTCCATTTATGAGCATGCAAGGGGAAAGTTTACCCTTCTCTCCCCTTCCCCTCCTTAACTCACTCCATCCCAAACAAGGATCAAGATTCTCTTTCCCCTTCCTTACCCTTCTCTTCCTTTCCCTCACCTCCTCCCAAACAGAGCATAAAGAGGGAGGGAGATGCCTAGTATAATAGCTTCCTTGGGGGTAGGATTAATCTTAATAATCATCTAAAAAATCAATTGTAATATAATCTTAATTGATTACCGTAAACTATAGATCAATAAAATATCATTACTTGACTATAAACTATGGTTACCTGGTCATCTAAGACTCCTTTGAAAATGTCCTTGACCTTATTAATATGTGAATAGGCCGACCTCCACTTGGTTATTCGAGGTTCTACTATACTGCTTGGTCTTTAGATAGGGGCACGCTCAAAGAATCAGGCCTGTGTCATAATTCAAAAGTTACAATATAAAACTTATTTAGGTAAGATATCAACTAACTAATCAACACTTACGTCAAATAGATCAGCAAATCCCTTCAGGTAAGAGAGTGAGGAGGCATGACTAGTATTATTTTTGGAGAATGGGTTGCCAAATACTAAGAGTTGAGGAGCTATAAAATTATAGATTGCCTCAACCTAGTTAATATTTCCTAAGTTGATAAAATCATCAACAATATCTACAAACCCTAAAGATACCTTATATGTACTAGAAGCAAATAAAATAGAAGAAAATAGATATAGAATTTATAAAAATTTTAGAGTATCTGAATCAACACAAAGATAATAATTCTTTAGAAGTTTATCTAGTCTCGATCGAGTAGGTTCTTTTTCTGAGAAAGCAATAGTGGAATTTATTGGGATAGTTATCCCTTTATCTGGAAGTCCAAGCAGTATGCGACATCTTTCCTTATGAAGGAAATATGCACATCAGAGAATTTAAATGCCAGTTCCCTTGCCTCAATTCTCAAATATATTTATTAGCAGCCTCCTAATTTGTGAGATTTCTTGTAGGTTGAGGAATAAAGGAACGAGAGTAGTGTTAATAAGATGAGTGTCTTTCATGGAGGTATACTCTTGAACCCTTTGAGGAAAATCCAGAAAAAAATCCTATAAAATGTCCCAAGATACTCATCCAATGTAACTTCTTCTCCAAATCTATTATTTCAACCTTCATTCCAGAAGGTGATGCTTGAATGGCTATAATAGAAAAAAAAAATACAATTAGCCTTGATAAAATTTCAAAACAAATAGAATGATGAAATGGATATAGTCAAGGTTCATCAGCGAGTTTCAGTTGGTTCTGAGTTGTCTAGGTTCATCAGCGAGTTTCAACCAAAACTCATTGATAGTCGTACAATTTATGAAATTGAGACTTCTAGGCATGGGAAAACTCATGAGGCTCTGAGGAATCCATTTGTAGTGTCTGAGAGTGGGTATGATGATCTCAAGTCTCTTATTGAATTTGTACTAAATTTACTAAAGTGTGTACAAATTTTAAAAACTCATAGGATGCAATTCAAACTCTAGAATTTAGGTTTGAGAGTATAGTGAAACTCAAGAGGATACAAGGAACCCGCTAGTCTTGGTTTGGGATGGTTCTAAGTTGTGTAGAGTAATCAACGAGTTTCGATCAAAACTCGTTGATGGTCGTACAATGTGAAAATCGATGATAATTTTGGGCATAGACAGACTCATGAGGCTCTGAGGAATTCATTTGAGATGTCTGAGAGGGGTATGATGATCACAATTCCCTCAGTAAATTTGTGCCAAATTTACTAAAGGGTATGTAGATTTCAGAAATTCATAAGATGCAATCCAAGCTCTGGAATTTAGGTTTGAGTGCATAGTGAGACTGATGAGGCTACAAGGAACCCACTGGTCTTGGTTTGGGATCATCAACGAGTTTTGATCAAAATTCGCTAATGATCGTACAGTGTGCAAAATCAAGAATTTTGGACATGGGCAAATACATGAGGCTCTCAGGAATTCATTTGTGGTATCCAAGAGTGGATATGATAATCCCAAGTCCCTTAGTGAGTTTTTGTCAAATTTACTAGTGGGTGTGCAGATTCCAGAAACCCACGTGATGCAATCCATGCTCTAGAATTTAGGTTTGAGTGCATGATAAGACTTAGGAGGTTGCAAGGAATCCACTAATATTGGTTTGAGATGGTTTTAAGTTGTGTAGGGTCATCAACGAGTTTTGACTAAAATGCTTTGATGGTCATACAATGTGCAAAATTGAGAATATTGGGCATGGGCAGACTCCGAAGGCTTTGAAAAGTCTATTTGTGGTGTTTGAGAGTGGGTATGATGATACAAAGTCCCTCAGTGAATTTGTGCAAAAAGGTCTCACGGGTGTGCATATTTTGGAAACTCACAAGATGTAATCTAGGCTCTGGAATTTAGATTTGAGGGCATGGTGAGAATAAGGAGAGTGCAAGGAACCCATTAGTCTTGGTTTGGGATGGTTCTAAGTTATGTAGAGCCATTAGTGTTTCGACTAAAACTTGATGATGGTCGTACAATGTGCAAAATCGAGATTGTTGAGCATGAGTAGACTATGGAGGCTCTCAAGAATCCATTTGTGATGTCTAAGAGTGGGTGTGATAATCAAAAGTCCCCTAGTGAGTTTGTGCAAAAATCTCTCAATGGTGTGCAAATTTCAGAAACTCATAGGATACAATCAAGGCTCTAGAATTTATATTTAAGGGCATGGTGAGACTAAGGAAACTACAAGGAACCCATTGGTCTTAGTTTGAGATGGTTTTGAGTTGTGTAGGGTCATCGGTGAGTTTCAACCAAAACTCGTTGATGGTTGTACAATGTACAAATTGTGAATGTTAGGCATGGGTAGACTCCGAAGGCTTTGAGGAATCCGTTTGTGATGTCTGAGAGTGGGTGTGATGATACAAAGTCCCTCAGTAAATTTGTGCAAAAAGGTCTCAAGGGTGTGTGCATTTTAGAAACTCCGAGGATACAATCCAAGCTCTGGAATTTAGATTTGAGGACACAATGAAACTAAGAAGGATGCAAGGAATCTACTGGTCTTGGTTTGGAATGGTTCTGAGTTGTGTAGGGTCATCAACAAGTATCAGCTAAAACTCATTGATTGTCGTATAATGTGTAGAATCAAGAATGTTGAGCATGGGCAGACTCTAGAGGATTTGAGAAATCCATTTATGATGTCTAAGAGTGAGTGTGATGATCCAAAGTCTCTTAGTGAGTTTGTGCAAAATGCTCTCAAGGGTGTATAAATTTCAAAAACTCATAGGATGCAATCTAGGCTCTAGAATTTAGATTTGAGGGTACGGTGAGACTAAGGAGGCTACAAGGAACCCACTGGTCTTGGTTTGGGATGATTTTGAATTGTATAGGTTATCAACGAGTTTTGACCAAAACTCATTAATGATCATACAATGTGCAGAATCAAGAATGTTGGGCATGAGCAAACTCCGAAAGCTTTGAGAAATCCATTTGTAGTGTCTGAGAGTAGGTGTGATGATCCAAAGTCCCTTAGTAAGTTTATGCAAAAAGCTCTCAAGAGTGTGCATATTTCATAAATGCATAGGATGCAATTCATGCTTTGGAATTTAAGTTTAAGGGCACGATGAGACTCAAAAGACTACAAGGAATCAAGAATGTTGATGGTCATATAATGTGATGTGCAGAATGAAGAATGTTAGGCATGGGCATAGTCCAAAGGTTCTGAGGAATCCATTTATGGTATCTAAGAGTGGTTGTGATGATCCAAAATTCCTCAATGAGTTTTTGCAAAAAGCCCTCAAGGCTATGCAGATTTCATCAACTCATTGGGCGCAATCCAAATTCTGGAATTTAGGTTTGAGGGCATAGTGAGACTAAGGAGGCTATAAGGAACTCACTAGTCTTGGTTTGGGATGGTTCTGAGTTGTATAAGGTCATTAGTGAGTTTCGATCAAAATTCATTAATGGTTGTACAATGTGCAGAATCAAGAATGCTGGGCATGGGTAAACTCTAGAGGCTCTGAGGAATCCATTTGTGGTGTCTGGAAGTAGGTATATTGATCCCAAGCCCCAAAGTGATTGTGTCAAATTTACTAAAAGATGCGTAGAATATTTCAATAACTCACAAGATTCAATTTCTAAGCTCTAGAATTTAGGTTTGAGGGTATGGTAAAACTTAAGAGACTATAAGGAACCTACTAATCCTAATTTGAGTCGGGTTTGAGGTGACTAAAGCCATTAGTGAATTTTGACCGAAATTCACTTATAAGCAATGAGACCTCAACCACAAGTAACTAAGGTTTGCAGAGGACTAGGAGTTTGAAAAGAAAGGAATCATGATTGATAAATCTCAAACACAGAAACTCATATTCATCAGTGACTTTTCGCTAATAATTCGCTGATGGTAAGAATACATTGATAATAAGGTGAGTGACACTCTCACAACATAGTGATTTTAAATTACAGTATTCACCTTTGAAGAAGGTATAACTACTTGATCGTCGACCTTGCGATATTATGTAAAATAGTGATTTTGAAGACGAAAGCAACAATCAAAGGAAGAAGGTTGGGAGGCTGAAAGTCACAACTTCTGGAAGAAGTTAATTAGGTGAAACAGTCAAAGGAAATCAGAGTGTGAGGGACATTTAGGGAGCGTTTGATCTTTTTTTTGTTTTCATTTTCTTATTTCTAGAAATTGTTGTTTGCTTTGTGTTTTCCAATCTCATTCTTTAAAAAATGAGAAGTCATTTTCTAAGAAAATAAAAAATGACAAAATATCATTTTCTACAGAGAATGAGAACTGCGGCTGACAAATAGAAAACGCGAAAACATGACTACAGTAACGCCGTACGCCTCCAAATTTCTCCCCGACGTCGCAACCTCATCGCTCCTTTTCTCTCCCAACTTAAAGGGTTGCAATTTCGACCCCCAACAACTTAGGCATCTCCGCCTCGACCTCCAAGAACCTGGTGCCTCCGGTGGGAACCGCGACGTCGACACTAAAAATCGAACCTTTTTTCTATTTCCTATAAAGTGAAGAGGAAAGGAGCAGCCTTTGGGGTCGAAGACAACTCTCAGTGTCGAAAGCAATAGAATTCTCTTTCCCAAATCTAAGTAAAAATGGCTAACCACCGAGTGAGTGGAAGAAAAGTAGGCGAATGAAAAAAAAATCTCGTTTTTGATATTTGATATTTCAAATATGGCTCGAATGCAAATAATAATAATAATTTACACATCACATGTTTTCAGCGTGGAAATGTGGTGTGAAAATTAGTAAATACATAAATAGGATGTGCGTTTTGAGTAATACAGAATTTTGGATGCACAATTTAGTATATAGATTGGGTTAGATTTAAGTATTATTTTAATTAATAAAATTTTGACTTAAAAAAAAAATAAAGAAAAGGCAGATTTACTTCGATATAAACAAATTTCTGCAGATTTCTGAATTGATAAATGATTTTAAGAAAAAGTGAAAGGCCCGTGATTTGTGAATTTTACTAGAATTAGTGATTAAACAATGCCCAAACTGATACATCCAACATTCGATGCAGGCAATGTCTGAAAACTGAAGCAGGTTTTAACTATCGACGCTAACAAGCCAAGTTAAGCAGAAACAAACATGCACATGATTTGGTGTTTTCCAACTAACCAAACCTGAAACCGTGAATTATTAGAGTGTGGGTTAAAATTTGTTATTCCATTGTGAATAGGAAGTAATGAACATTAAGCACCAGCAAAACTGTTCTATTTGGAAATATTTTCCCGTATAACTAACTAATTAAATTGATCTGGAAGCCAGATGATATCGAGCTCATCGAGTTCATAACATAGACGTCTTCCTCCTTATAACATCGCTTTATTAATCATGAACGAGAGGACCGTAAACAGGGTACCACATATTGCGAGCAACATACTCAGCTGTTTCCTCCTGAAATAATACATGTAAAGGCACTTCCATGATTTCTAGATAACAAGGTAAACGATCAAATTAAGAGTAAAAGACGACTTAAATTTTTTGCAGTACCTTTGACATGTGGGAAAGTTCGTTGATACTCGCGTCACCGTGCCCTTCGGCGAGACCTTCAGCGACAGCCGTGTGTACTACGGCTGCCCCAACTTGTGTTGTAATATGCCTAATACTGGATAAAGATGGTAAGTTAGGAAGATAAATTATAAGGTATCAATATTTTACAGTTTACCTTGAAATAGAAGGGAAGATGATTCCTTTTTGAATATCTTCATCTGTTATGTATGATGCCAGGCTGTTTTAAGAACAATTAAGTTGAGACTTCAGTCAGTAACAGAGATGAACCAAATCCATTTTGCATGGTAAACGCACTTAATTCTAATGATCTCAATCCCTTATCACAACCAATGTGGTAAGGTTTCTTTTTTAAGAAATTGTAAGTTTTTTTAAAAAAGTAATGACTTACCATTCAGCTGCAGCTTGAAGCATCCCATCAGAAATATGTTTAGCGCCAGAAAGAAGAGCTCCTAATCCAATCCTGAAATTTTAATGCCTTCAGTAGCATTAATCTGTACTAATTGTTGAGGGCAAAAAAAGTAGAACAAGGCTCAATTTTAAATATGCCAACTTTAAGAGTATAAACGTTAAAAGAATAACAATAGCAATCTGAGGTAAAAATCAGACCAGACAACATGGTTCGACTAGGAAAAAAGGACCTGGTTTCGGATCCAACATGGTTGTCCAATTAGACCAGATCTGAATTAGAACTGATTAATAAGGGGTAGAACTGACCAATTCTATCAAAACCAGCTATCGTTCTCCCATAAATTCCTAAAATACTCATTTATCTACTCTAATATTAGATGGACAAAGGTGTACTTGATCTATAATGGTTAATATAAGTACAAATTTTATAACTAAAATTCAAAAATGTTATAATAGTTATGCAAAACCAGCCAAAGCGGGTTCCAAGCCCGGTTGAAAAAGGATGCGAGTTGTGTGTTAGGTTGCCAATACAGACAAATATTTAATAAATGGATCCATCAAACTATTATGCTAATGCTAGGATGTTCCCTATAAGGAACGCGTTGCAGAATCCGACTGTAACGCATTACGGGGGGGTTCTCTAAGAAAAGCAAAGTGTTAGCATAGCGTATATTGAATTAATTAAAAATATATATGAGAATGTGATGATAAAAGTGAAGACTTCAGATAGATTAACCGATGCATTCCCCATAAAGATAGGATTACATCAATGATTAACTTTAAGTCTTTATCTTTTTACACTAATCATTGGTGAACTCACTGAACACATTCAAGATATGATACCACGGTCCATGTTATTTGCAGATAATATTATTTTGGTGGATGATACACGTGAATAAGTAAATGCTAACTAAACTCGAATCTTGGCGGAAAATACTAAAAGTGAAAGGTTTTAAGCTTAGTAGAGTAAAATCAAAATATGTGAAATATAAGTTTAGTAATATTAGACGTAATGAGATAATTGTTAAGATAGGAGATGATAAATTATCTATAATTAAGAGTTTTAAGTATTTAGAATCATTTCTATAAAAATATGGAGGAATTGAGAGAGATGTCTTATATAGAATACAAACGGGATGTTTGAAATAGAAAAGAACGTTAAGTGTTTTTTGTGATCGTAAAGTACCTTTAAGACATAAAAGAAAGTTTTACAAAATAACAATTAGACTTGCTATGTTATATGAAGTTGAATGTTGGGCTCTGACTCAAACACATGAGCAAAAGATGAAAGTTGCAGAGATGAGGATGTTTAGATATGTGGACATAAGGATGAACAAGATAAAAAATAAAAATATTAGAGAGAAAATCAAGGTTGCACCTATTAAGGAAAACTCAGGGAGATACATTCAAGATGGTACGGACGTGTACATAGACTACCAATAGATGTTGCAATTAGGCAATGTGAAACTATGACAAATGTGCACATCAAACAAAGAAGAGAAAGATAAAAAAAGACTTGATTAGCAATAATAAAACGAGATGAAATTTATTTAAATATAAATAATGATATAATAAGGGATAGAGTCCAATGACATAGAAGGATCTATATAGCCGACTCCACCTAATAAGATAAGACTTGGTTGTTGTTGTTATAATAGTTATGCAATTGGTCCAATTAATCATAATTGGTCCAACCAATTAGCTTATTTGGATCAGTTCTTGGTTTGATATTCATTGCAATCTAAGTGATCCATTGGTTCAACTATGACCAATGACTCAGAGCTTTCCTAGCTATTTTCGATCTAATTTAGCCAACTGCGCTGTTAACATGATAGCGTAGTGA
>JAOBBC010000112.1:1056470-1067086 GCA_025388495.1 Curcuma longa
AATATAACATATTATCCGCAGCGCACATATTAGGTGCGCCGTAAAAATCATTATTAACAGCACACTATAATTGTGCGTCGTTAATGACGTGCTGCGGAAAGTCAAATTTGTTGTAGTGTACAATAATACAATAAGAAATAAGAATACATAAATGAAAGCAAAGACACCTTTACAAATAAGATTTTACTTTAGATGTTTTCTTGTTGCTTAGAATAACCTCTTGTTGGTCTAAAAATGTAGTAGCACTTCATCCTCAAACCTCCAAGAACTGGTCTCTTCTCCTTCAAGCGAAATCCTACTTATACAGTTGATATTAGGGTTGATTTTTACCTATCAGTCGATTGATATCCTCTACCAGTCGACTGATTTGGTCAGCGACCCAATAACGGCTTCTGAACCTTATGAAATCTGTCTAATTTTATCAATTTTCAAATATCAGTCGACTAATTTCTCAATCAAACAAATCGATTCATTTTTATATACTTCTGAAACAGCATCAGTCGACTGATTATCCTGATCAATTAAATCGATTTATTTCTGTTCAATTCTGATCCAAATCAATCAACTGATATAAATAATCAGTCGAATCAATTTGAGTAACATGATACATCTCTGAACGACCTTCATTTCGCACTAAAGATCATCCCATTTTAATATCCGAGTTAAAAGTTATAACCTTCGAAAGTTTGCTATGTCATTTCTAACTTCCTTCACATGACATCCGGTCATCCTTGACCAGTCAAGACGTTCCGTTACCTAGCATACGATCAATCTTGATCTACCAGAACTTCATCATTGCTTAACATCTGGTCAATTTTGACGTATTGAGAATTCCTCGTTGTCTAGTATCTAGTTGATCTCAACCTACTAAGACTTCGTTGTTGTCAAGTATCCAATTAACCTTGACCTATCAGGACTTCAAATCACCAAGTGTCCAATCAACCTTGACCCACTTGGACTTTTCTCTTGTCAATTTACCTATTGGGCTTTCAATCATCAAGTGTCCAATCAACCTTGACCCACTTGATAGCTAACCAACATATCAAACATCAAAATTCAACTCAAATCAAACCAAACTTGATCAATTTTGACTTGAGGTTGATTGCATCACCACTAAAGTCTAAAGTCTAAATCCTAAAAAAAATTAAAATAAATTTTTTTTTACATTTGATGCTCACAATTACATATTATTTAGATACAATTAAAAACATATATTTAATATCTAGAATGATAATGATTAAAATGAATTAAAATTTAATTTTTTAGAATAGTAATAATAATAATATAATTAATAATTAATAAGAAAAAAATTATATAATTATATAGAATTTATTAGATGTTACTAGAATTTAAAATGAGTTTTTATTATATTTTAATGGGATAAATTGATTAGGCTTTGAGAAAGTCTATTTGAACGTTGCTATTTAAGTTAGGAGATGATTGACACTATAAATTTATTTATCAAAATCTAAGTTTCGATTAAACCATCGCTTGCATGTGCATCATTGTCCTTGGTCGTTATCCTTGCCCGAAATCATTGAGAATGTTATATAATATCTTGTGCGCATGTTTATGCATGCGCGTACGCGATAGAGGTGTTTGAACGCCCAAATCACTTCAGGGCGCTCGAACAAGGAACATTGTCATTTTTTATTTTTTTGTAGCTTATAGTGAAGCCATTTAGGATTTTATTTTTAGGGTTTAGGGGTTGGATTATAGTATTAAGTATAAAAAAAATTAAAATAAAAAAAAATTAGTTGCTTACGGGGCGTGTGAGGTAAGGAGTGTGAGATAACAACCTGACACTCCTAAATCCGTGAGCAACCAATGTTATTTTTCACACTGCATGAGGTGTTCTCGTGCCAAAACGGTTGTTCCGACAGTTCCACATCCGTTCTGACAAACCATGAGGCCAGCTACCACGATTTCACGATGGCGCTTGGCTGCAATTTGGCGTTATCACAATTGCAGCCGCTGGTCATAACGGGCATGTGCTCACTTTGCCTGAGTTCCATCATCATGGCTAGATGCAAGTGGCCAGGGGACAACAATTTGCGACTGTCGCCTCGAGCTCTGTCTGAGCATGTGGCAAGGATTCACAAGAACAGTCGCGACGGTCGTTGCAGACTCTATCGTTTCACTTTCAATATTATTTCATGGAATGGTTATAGTACGAATTTGTAAAAAAATAAAAAAAATAGAGAATTAATTTTAAAAATTAAATAAATATATAAATTACATTGGTAATAAAAAAAAATAAGACACTTTAAGTCATAAAAAATTAATACACCACTACATAATTATCATACAATAATAATATAATAAGAAAAATACAATAAAAATTATACCACAGAGAATGACGAGAGGAATCAAAACTTCATTATATTCTTCTTGAGTATTATATATGTTGGTTAAATTGATCTCCAATATATGATGTTGATATAAATTAGTATTAAATTATTTATATGGATATTCATTCGATTGAGTTGATGAAAAATGTTTAAAATTGAATGATTGACTTTGTAATAGTATTTCATCATGATGATTATAATATTCAAAACCTGAATACCCAATAGAACGGCTAGTAGCACTTAATAATTCACGGTCACAACGTCCAATATTTCTCTAAGGAGATGTTAAACGATCAAGAATTACATTTTGGGCATTATTAAAATAACTCTTAAATTCATGATGTCTAATTAATTCTTATTGTATAGATAGGATGGTAATTGGTAAATACTTAAATGACCAGTGTGTCTGTGCATTAAATCTGTGTTTTTTTCCTTTGAATACAAATAAAACATTAAAAAAAATAATCAAAGCAACGTTAAATCGGCCTTAAATGCAAATAAAATAGTAAACAAAATCGAGATCTGTTCCATTCCGTTTCATGCCCTTTTTGCTGTTATAACGCCCAAAAACTCTCATAGCAACCAACATTATTTATTATTTATTAAAAATTGGCATGAGATGTTTCCGTATTGGAACGTCCATTCCGAAAGTTACGCATCCATTCCCGACCATTTCACGTCCGTTCCAATGACCCATGCTTGTGGCCACAGTTTTAAAATTGTCATTTCTCGAGTTTTTTTAAAAAAATTTAAAGAAAGAGTATTTGGGAAAAACACAAATTGCCGATCTTATAGTCATAGATTAAAAATGTAACTTCTTGTTTTTTATCCTTTATTTCTCAATTTGATGAAAGTTAAGTACGGATCCTCTTCTATTGAGACCTGAGAAGGGTAATCGTCTTTAATGTATGGATATAAATCTTTAGACAACTGAGAGATTAGTTGTTGGTGCTCTATTGCTAGCATATTATGTTACGAGTTAATTAAAGGTGACAGTGATAGTGTAACTAATTATAATAATTAGTTAGTTTTTAATAATTGGAATTCCTATAATTATTGTAAGAGTTATGGTATTGTGATAATTATAATTTTGATATTCGTTATCTTTATATATGGTATTGTAGGACCTTCCATTTCACATGTTTATTAGTACTTGATTTTATTATTGCAAAATCTTAGAACTGGTTGCTTTCCATACCCCAATATTGTAAAGGGTTCGTTACTTTTCCAACCCACTTTGATCGATATCATGGTTGATCCTCGGTAATGTGGATGCCTCTAAGATGTTGTTATGTTTAAAAATTTGGCTAAATCTCGATGAAGAGTTTGGCTAGAAGGCATTAGGTTAAAGTAGTTTGTATTCAGGGCCGTGCCTATTAGATAGGAGGCAAAACAGTCATCCGACCCAGGCTCATTTTTTTTAAGGGCTCATAATTTTGAAAAAAAAAATCTATTATTTAGTAGTGTAAATGGACCCAATATAATTCTTCGAATCCTTCACATAAATCGATTAAAGAATTCTTTTTCTTTTCTTCTCCTTTTCAATTCTTAAAAAGCAATAAAAATCTACTGGTAGAATCATTTTTCTTTTGTTTGATTTCTTCTTCCTTTTGTTTTTTTCGATTATTAATTTAGAGCATTTTTCTTTCAAAAGTAAGAGCAGATTCTTCAACTTGCTTAATAGATGAAATAGGATTTGTGTATGTTCTTTAAGATCTTGAATTGAAGGGGAAAAAATATTTATGACTCCATTAATTTTGTAAACCAAAATCCAACCGAAGAAGATAGAGTGAGTTTTTAGTATTAGTCTTTGTTATTTTTACTTTATGATAATACTAGAAATTATATTAATTTATTGTAAGAAATCTTCATTAAGGTGAGGTATGGATTCATATATATACTTACCAAATATTTTAATAAATATCTCACAAAATTACAACATAAACAAAAGTGTATGCGATATTCCTTTGAATTGTTTGTTGAATTTTAAGTTAATTCTGTCTCTTAAGTACATGCTCATGCTCAGATCTCGAAAAAAAAAAAAGGAAAGCTAAAGATTGAAGACATAATTCAAGGTCAAGTTGGAGATATTAATAAGTATTTTATTTCAATAAAAAAGCTTACAAGTGTTAGAAACATGGTTGATAATTCAATTAGTGGAGAACAAGATGACGAAATCATAATGAAATGGATACTAAAGAAGTCTTTGAATTTGTCAATATAGATGAATTGAATGATAATGAGAAAGATAATGAGTTTGTTCAATATAAGAACTTAAATCATGAGACTTACTTTGATGATCCGAGGAAGTGGAACAACATTGATTAGAATGTTAGAGATTTTTTCGTAGAAAGAGGTCTGAAGAGAGATGTCTACAATGTGTTTCCTAAAGATAGTGCTAACAGACATTTCAATGTTACACACTATTAAAGAATTCTACCAAATGGAGAGGAAAGTTATAGAATATGATTATTATATTCAATTTTTTCTCATAAGATTTTTTGCTTTGCTATAAGTTATTCAAAAAGCAAGTAATCAAGATTAGACATGGTCAGTTAGTTAATGAAGGATACAATGATTGACATAATTTGAGTTGTTGTCTTACAAATCATGAAGCAAGTAAGGAGCATATGAAGTGTATGATGAATTGGCTTGAATTATAAAGAAGATTCAGAACAAATAAAGTGATTGATGCAGGCGTATAAGTACAACTTAATAAAGAAAAAAATATTGATAACAAATTTTACAGAGGATAATCACAATTGTTCAACAATTGACGAAAAGTAACTTAGCATTTCAAGAAAGTTGCAAAAAGCTTTATATTGAAAATAATTGTTTGCTCCTACAAACACAAACGATTTAAATGATTGCAAAATTTGTGCCAATAATGAAAGAACACCTCTGACAAATTAAAGACCATGAGACTTATCCTACATAGCTCGATTGCAAAATTCAAAACGAGTTGATAAATATGTTGGCAAGTGAGGTAAGAAAAATAATATTTGCAAAGGTTAGAAAAATAATATTTGCAAAGGTTAGACAAGCAAAATAGTTTTCAATCATATTAGATTGTGCTAATCAGTCGTCATATAGAGCAAATGCTCATTTTCATACAATATTTAGATGATTCAAAAAGTTCCACAAAAGTAAAAGAATTTGGGTGTAATTTTTAGAGGTTGTGTTAGTGCAATTGACCTCGGATCAAGGTTAATCAAACTCAAGTTGACTCGAATTTGAGTTTCGATGTTTGGGTAATATGTTAATTAAATATCAAGTAGGTCAAAGTTAACTGAATATTTGATGGTAAAAAAAGTCCAAGTGGATCAATGTTAATCAAACACTTAGTGATCGAAAGTCCAAACGAGAAGTTGGCAAAATAAAAGTCTAAGTAGGTCAAGATTGACTAAATACTTGGTGATCAGAAGTTCAACAGAGAGTTGACAAGAGAAAGTTTAAGTAGGTCAAGGTTGATCGGACACTTGGTGATAGAAAATCCAACAGGGAGTTAACAAAAGAAAAGTCCAAGTGAGTCAAAGTTGACTAGTCACTTGGTGATAGGAAGTCTAGCAAATTAAGGTTGATTGGATGTTGGGCAACAAGAAAGTCTCAACAGATCATATATGACTAGATGTTAGGCAGAGGAAATCCCAACAAATCACGGATAACTGGATGTTGGGCAAAGGAAATCCTGGTAGTTGAGATCAACTAGATATCAAATAAGATGTGAATTCAGCCTTGAAAAGATTGAAATTAGGGTTAGTAATCGATTGGTGAGGTTAACCAATCGATTGACAAACCCTAAACTCGAAATTCTAGGTTTGCTACTTGGGAATCGATTGGTACGATTAGAGCAATTGATTGTAATCAATTGGCCTAAGGTGGATAACGAATAGAAGGGTTCAAAATCTATTAGTGTAATTGATTGACATGTAGCAATCAATTGATCAATCAAAAATAGTCATTCTGTAGATTTAAACGATCGGATCTAACGTGACAAGATCAAGGGTTTTCACACAAAGGGGACGACGTCGATTCTTGGAGATTCCATGGCGAAGTACTACTGTATTTTTGGATCAATAAGAGGTTATTTCAAGCAACAAGAAAACATCTAAAGTAAGATTTCATTTATAAAGTTATTTAATTTTCTCTTTCATTTGTATTTACATTCTTGTTTCTTGTTGTATTGTTATGTTCTTGTAAGAACAAGATTGTAAGAGGCTTCTCTGCCTCCGGAAGGTGGCCGAAAATGAGGAGTTCATAGTGGAGATAGTGAACTTAAAGTGGACCTTTGGATTAGTCACTTCAAGGAGACAGATACCAAGTAAAATTTCAGAATTGTGCATGTGGAGTAATGTTTGAATCAAGATTTTCGTTGTACATTCAAACGGCGATTACAAGATCAAGACGAAAAGTGATTGAAGCTATTTACCTCCCTCTAGCTCGCATGAGTCCTAATAGGTTAATGATACTTCAAGACTTGGGATTTTATGCATCTTAAAAATACTTTAGTGATATTATGCATGTAGAGTAATCTTGAATTTGATATTGATGATATTTAGAGGTCAAGGATATGATAGTGAATCAAATATGAAAGGGAGACATAAAGGTGTATAGAAAAGGTTACTTGAAATGAATCCTAGAGATTTTTGTACTCCTTGTGATAGTCATAGTCTTAATTTAGCTTTGTACAATATGAGAAATTATTGTCCTAAGGCTCTGCCATTTTTTGGAGTGATACAATGGATCTATACATTGTTCTCCTCTTCTACCAAGTGATGGAAGATTTTCAAAGATCATGTAAAGGGTTTGACAATTAAGTCATTGTTACAAACCTGCTAGGAAGGTCATGTTGAGAGTGTTAAACCTATAAAGGAGCGAATTACACAAATAAGAGATGCTTTGTATGACTTGGCAAATGATAGCAAAAATCCCAAAACGAAGAGTGAAGTCAAGTTCTTAGCATTATATGAACTTGAGAATTTTGAATTCTTGCATGGTGTGATAATTTGGTACAATTTGTTGCATGTTATCAATATTGTGAGTAAATTTCTTCAATTTGAAGATATGAATATTGATATTGCTATCAAACTTCTACAAGGAATTATTTTATTTCTAGAAGAATTTAGAGAAAATGATTATGGTAGGATCATGTTGAAGCTAAAGAAATAACATATGAGATAGGCGTTGAAGTTGTATTTAGAGAGAAACGTGTTATTTGAAGAAAAAATAATTTGATGAAAGTAATAGTGAAGAAGTGACAGAGTCAACTATAAGAATCATTTCAAATCAATTACTTTCTCTTTATAATCGATTAAGCTCATCCTTATATGAAAACTCAATTTGAACAATTTCAAAAATATAAAGAAACATTTGGTTTCTTTGTTCAATCTGTAGAGGTTCTAACGTGAAGATGATGAAGCTTTGTTAAGGTCTTGTAAGAATCTTAAAAATTCTCTGACTCATAGGAGTTATTTTGATATTAATAGGATGGTTTATTTTCTGAGTTAATATTCTTGAAGTGCTTATTACCAAGAGAAGCAAAATTGAATTGATGTACTGAATTATTTGAAGAAAATGGATGATTGTTTTCCAAATGCTCACATTGCTTATAAAATCTTGTTGACTATCTCGGTTACAGTAGCAAGTGCATAATGGAATTTCTCAAAGTTAAAGCTTATCAAAACTACGATCAACTATGTCTCAAGAAAGATTGAATGGATTGACTATGTTATCAATTAAGAAATAAATTAGTGAACAGCTTGATTAATATTTTTAGCTCTAAAACTATAAGGTGGGTTATTTTTTAGTGATCATATTGGGCATATTTATCTTATTATTTGATTATAATAGAAATATTTTGACTATTAAGTATTATTTAATTTTTTTTATATTGTATTTAATGTATTGATTTAATTTGAAAAAGTTGTTATGAAACTAAAAGAATATGAATGCACATTATGATTTAGGGGCTTTATTAAGTTAGACTTAGACCCAAAAATTATTGGGATTGACCCTGTTTATATTTAAACATTAGTTCCTTTATTGTGGTTAAGATTGACCTTATTATTTTGATAACTTGATAATATGGTTTAAGTTAGATTTGTATTTGATATTGGTGCATCAAATGTACAAGTTTAGTCTTGTCGAATGGACTTAGAGCTCGAGGGTAGGTAGCCTAATGTAGTGGATTGGATCTTGAGGGATGATTGTCACGTCCCGAGAGGCCGTTTGAAAAATTTCGATAGCATCTCCTCAATAACCATGACAATTTCCCTGAATACATGTATATAATACATAGCCACATGCGACCGGAATAAGGATTACACATCCTTTAAACAGAAGCATACACCACAAATAACATATAATGGCCTACACGACCAAAAACTAACCAACTAACATATGCCTGCTATATTAATTTACCACAAGAAAACCAAAATCAGATATATGATTATTCCATACGAAAGGTAAAATCCACACAGCGGAAAAACACGACAAGTGTATAAAATATATATACAACCATATCGAATATGATCAAATTTTATTACAATCATATCGAATTACGACTAAAAGCAAATAAACCAAAACATACTAAATCTTCGGGCGTGAGATGGAAGCAGCCGGCAAATCTCCAAGCTCCAAGAAACCTATGCTACTTGGGGAGAAAACAAAGCAACCCCAGAGTCTGGGTAGTGAGCAACAAATACTTAGTGGGTACGGAAAGAAGTGCATGTACAGATAAAGCAACCGGAATAACAAAAGTGTAAAGTCTAGAACGAATAGGTAGATGTAGAACAAGTAATAATACTCCATCGGTATCAACAGATAGCCTAAATCATAGTAACAAGTGTCATGTAAATGTGATCATGTATGTTATGACACGCAATGCAACAATCATAGCAAACAAATACAACAGTCATGGCAAATAAGTGCAGCAATCACAAATGTATGAGTAAAGTAAACTATGTAATAATTCTACCAACAAATGCATGTAAATATGCATCAAACAACGTAATAAAAAATAAGTTACTGTCTGCACTTTACACTCCCAGTCACTCCTCGGAAGTGAGCTGAGGGGCCAAACAGGACATAATCAAATGTAAGTCACTGTCCGCATTCTACATTCCCATGAAGGAGTTTACATGTAATCTAGATCGAACAGTAAATAAAATTATACAGCATCCCGCTGTGCTTAATTATTATTATAATAATGCATAATAACCTCGACATGTCCGAGGGTTCCAATCACACATTACATCCATGCACAACACATAATCATACACATCACAATCTAGGCCATAATAGTTGGAATTAGGAATCATGCAACCACAGAGTTAATCTATTTGCAAATCCTACTATTATCCTGCCTAAATTTATGTATTAAAAGTGCATAAATTAACTAAAACTAAATACATAGAGTCCTAACCAATGCTCTGATACCATTGTTGGTGCCTGGAATTTTGTTCCGTTTAATCCTTACCAGATAAATTTTTTTTGAAAACATAATCTTTTCAAGCAACCCTCATATTCGATCAACCATGTGCTTGATTGATGCATAAGATTATTGGGCTCTTGTGTTGGTATTCAAGATCCATATATAAAGGAAACAATTTATGTAGCGAAATAAATAAATTGTACCTTTCTTCTTGAGATTGTGTAAGAGATGTTCTTTACCCTAAGACCTCTTGATCTTCTACTGTATTCCTCTCCTCTTTTTGGACGTTGTGTGGGCAACGATCTTCCAAGATAACTCCACCGAAATTCCTTCTCCTCCTTTCTTCTAATCCGATGGCAAGCAAGAGAAAAAACTTCCTCTTCTTCTTCCTCTTCCCTTCCTTCCTTCTCTTCTTCTTTCTCCTTTCTTGGCCGCCAGCCCTTACAAATAAGGTATCCTTGTGTGCCGGCCCTAGCAAGAAAAAAGAGAGGGGACGCCTTAAGCAAACAAGGGAATGAGGAAAGGTTGGGGGCGGCGCCAGCCCTAGCAAGCAAAAAAGGGGGAGAAGAGCTTTGTTGTCGCCGGCCCTAAGAAGGATTAAGAGGAAAATTAGAATTATTTTTTTCCTCTCCCAATCCTTCCCTTTTACAGCTTTGCCATCCTAGAAAATTTAGAAAAAAATCTAACTGAATTTTTTTATAATTTTATTGTATAACAAAATTTATATAATTTTGTTAGATAACAAAATTTCTTTATTAAATTTTGTTGGATAACAAAACTTAATAAAATTTTATTGCATAACAAAATTTATATAATTTTGTTGGATAACAAAA
>JAOBBC010000112.1:1103178-1114684 GCA_025388495.1 Curcuma longa
GAGAGCTTACTTCTACGATCTTGTGCTGCTAGACGCTGGGATAACTTGGTAACTTGCCTCTGTAGATCAAGAATCTCATCTTGCGTGTAACGTTCACGGTGTGAGACTTTCTCTGTCGAAACTTGTCTGTCACGACCATGATAACCACTATGACGATGATCCATCAGATCTGAAAGCTCTGATGTCAACTGACACCGGGCGGGATAGCGATTATCCTGGGGGCAATATTGAATCCGTAAGTTCAACTACGAACGCTGGAAATAATCTTCTAAAACTTATTAATTCGGAAGAATAACAGGAGATAGGGAAATAAACAGCATTGCGAAAATTATTATTAAACCAAAACTTCTTCTCCTAAACATCAACTCATAACATGTTTATATAGACTCAAACTATAAGAAAGATTCCTAATAAAAAAAAAATTTTAACAAACTCGAAAAGAAAGATTCCTAATAAAAAAGAAAATTTTTTTAACCGACTTAATTCCTAAAAATCCTAAACTGATTTTAAAAAAAATAGAACTTTTCAAAACTACTCTAAATACCAAAAACTCTAAAAATAAAAATTATCAAAATTAATAATAAAAATCTTTGGATGCTCCTGCATCAAGAAACAATTCTTTCATAGAAATTGAGATAACAATACCATACTCTCTTTACTAATGGTAAGCAGAGAGATCTCAAAATTATCCAATCCTACGAGGATCACACCTTATATATAATAGTGGGCCTGATTTTATTATCAACCTATTATTGATAATATAATATGGGTAACAAATTCTACACATATAAACTTGCATCCAATAGCATAAACTCACAATTAACATCAATTAAATCACATATAATGAGTTTGTTCGTAATGACATAAAATTCGTGTGTTACAAAATAACATATAAATCCACCAAATAGAAGATTAAATCTAATAATCTTTTACTTGAATTATATGTGATTTTGTATATAACACATAAGTATAATTTTAGTTGAACTTAATAGTGTCAAACTTTACATATAAAAAAAATACCTCTTTAGAATAATTTGGTCAATTAATTCCATTAGTATAGGACTCAAAAGGTTATAATTATCATAACTATAATCCTAAATAGTAATCACAATATCAATTTTATTAATGATATAAATTAGATGTGGATGTGTAGCATAAGAATTTGCATGAAATGTGATCTTCACATATCACTTCTCAATTGGTCCTCCTAATGACCCAAAAGGATCCTAATCATATTTACAAACACCCTATGTTAAACCATGTTGCATTTTCATACAAGTCATCCCTAGTACACTTTCAAAGGATTCCTCCTTCTACCAAAGTAGCGGATTTCATCTTTTTTACAGAATTGAATATGTTACCATGTTGCATTTCATGCCAGCCATCCCTAGTACACTTTCAAACGATTCCTCCTTCTGCCAAAGTGATGGATTTCATCTTTTGCAGAATTGAATATGTTACCATGTTGCATTTTCATGTCAGCCATCCCTAGTACCCTTCCAAAGGATTCCTCCTTGCGCAACATCAATCCTTGACTTCTACATTGTCGAGCCAATATTACTATTTATAATCAAATAACATGAAGGAAGTTCTTAATAATCCTAAATCAAATTTTAGAAAATTTTATGAATTCGAAAAAGATTCATGTATAGAATCTAGTTAATGTTATAATTTTATAATAGAAATTAAATAAACAAAAAGATGATGGACCTAAATACAACGTATTTACCATCGTCTCAGCGTCGTCCACGAAATCCGAAGATCTTGGGAAGAAGAAATAGTATACACAATTCTTTCGTAGAAATTGGGATGACAACACCATACACTTTTTACCAATGGTAAGTGAAGAGATCTCAAAATTATCCAATCCTATGGGGATCACACCTTATATATAGTAGTGAGCCCGATTCTATTATCAACCTATCATTGATAACATAATACAAATAATGAATTCTACACATATAAACTCGCATCCAATAGCATAAACTTGTAATTAACATCAATTAAATCACATAATGAGTTTGTTCATAATGACATAAAACTCATGTTTTACAAAATAACATGTAAATCTACCAAATAGAAGATTAAATATAATAATCTTTCACTGGATTACATGTGATTTTGTATATAACATATAAGTATAACTTTAGTTGAACTTAATAATGTCAAACTTTATATAAAAAAAATACTCCTTTAGAATAATTTGGTCCATTAATTTCATTGGAATAAGACTAAAAGGTTATAATTATCATAACTATAACCCTCCCTCCCCAATAGTGATCATAATACCAATTTTATTAATGGCATAAATTAGATGTGGATGTGTAACATGAGAATTTGCATTAAATGTGATCTTCACATGTCAATTTTCAATTGGTCCTCCTAATGATCCAAAAGGATCCTAATCATATTGGCAAACACCTTATATTAAACCACAATAGGAAATCATGATTAACACTTTATAATTGCAAAAGCAATTTCATATCATATTTACAAACATCATATGTCAAACTACAATAGTAAATCATGATTTTTTTATTTTAGAGTGTCATAATAAAATGACATGTATCTATAAACTTCAGCATGTACAATAACTAAAATAAACATGTGTCCATTAACATAAAGCATGAAACAATAAATATAAACTCCCACTAAATGAGTACTTCATCCAATAGAAGAACTCTCATATCCATTACATGCATATGAAATACCTTGGATGATAAGCCCTTGGTAAGTGGATATGTTAACATGAAACCTTTGCTGATATACTCTATTGCTACTTGACCACTTTAAACTTTTTCTTTAACTGCTAGAAATTTGATATCAATGTGTTTTGACTTCGACAAGGTGCAATTATTCTTGGCATAAAGTCCTGCAACTTTATTATCATAGTTGCTCTTCAATGGTCTATCGATGTCATCATGAAGTTCCACAACCAAATCTCATGATTAGATGTTTCACAGCAGACTATCAACTCTGTTTCCATAGTAGAAGTAACTATTAACGTCCGTTTGACGTTTTTCCACGATATAACCCCTCTTGCAAGCATGAAAATATAACCTAAAGTAAACCTTCTGATATCTAAGCATCTAGCAAAGTTGAAGTCTAATATTCAAGCACCTTCAAGTGATCAGACCTTTGATACGTAAGCATAAATTCTTTAGTTATCTACAAATACCGCATTACTTTCTTCATAGCTTTACAATGCATCAATTCTAGGTTAATTAAATGCATTCCTAACATCCCACTATGTACCCTATATTCGGATGCGTATACATTTGTGCATACATAAGACTTCCACAATTGATGCATAAGACAATTTCTGCATCTCCTTTATCTCAAGTTCAAGATGTG
This sequence comes from Curcuma longa, assembly GCA_025388495.1. NCBI lineage: Eukaryota > Viridiplantae > Streptophyta > Magnoliopsida > Zingiberales > Zingiberaceae > Curcuma > Curcuma longa. The sequence continues at coordinate 1,106,533 of JAOBBC010000112.1, forward strand.
GACATTCAACAAACTAAATCTTCCACCCCTAGATACTGATGTGTCTCTAGATGCACAATTCTACATGTTATACTGATAATTGGATTTGGGGATAATTTAAGGTTATATCGTGGTGTTTTGATCTTTTTTATCCTAAATTAAGTTTTTAGTATATCTCATTAGCTTGGATTTATTTGAGGTCTTCATCTTAATTTTTATTGATTTGAGGTAATTAATGGTTATTAATTTATTAAATTTTATTCTATAGGAAATTAGGATGAGGATAATAAATTGTGGAGAATTTCAAGCAAGCCTAATTTCACATGGAGAAGCTCAATTACAAAGATTTGAAATCAACCTAAGAAAATTAATTCAAAAAGCTCAAAAAAATCGAATTTTGAAAAAATTGGATTGTTTCAACGGTTTGGTTCAAACCCGGTCCGGTTCACTGATGGTTTAAAAGCATATTCTGGTTGAGTTGGGCAGGGGGCTCGGTCAGCACGTTAGGTTTCTTTCTCAAAATCACGATCTTCTGTTCCTTCTTCTCGTGATCTTCATCGTTGAGCTCCCACCTTCCCGATTGACATCAGAGTAGTGGCAGCATCAACAACGATCGACGAGCGCCGACAGCAGCGCAGGAGATCTCACTGAAGTGGTCCAGCTTCAGCAATAGCTTCTTTGCCCCCTCTGGTTGCGACCCGTCGAGAGTGATCCAGCTCCGGCGAGTGGTGGTCGATTGTATCTCGCCAGATAGGGACTGTGCTGAGAGTGGTCCAGCTCCCTACCCTTTCTCGCTTCCACCGGAGCTCCGCATCAGTTAACATCACCGACATGGTTCGCAAATGTGAGGGACGCTCTATTTTAGCTCCGACCGCCCTTCAGCCACCGGAGAACGCGAGGTAAGGATTTTTGATTTTCTATTTCTGATCTTCTTCCCATGGTTGAGGCAATGATTAGGGCAGAAGACCGGAGTTTAGCTCTTGTATTCTCCGATCAACTCTCGCTGGAGTGGTCCAGCTCCGATGAAGGTTCTCCATCCCAATTGGCGTGCACTCGACCGAAGGATGATCGGGTAAGATTCCACCAAAGCAACATCGGTTCTCTGCTCGGGTTGATTGATCTGATTCCTCTAATTTGGGCAGTCATAACCCTAGATTCTGACTTTATATTGAAGATAAATTTTTTTTCTTGTTTGTGATCAGATGATTAATTCAAATCCCCTGTTCGATTCTGTTCTTGTTTTTGTGTGATTCAGATTGAGGTTGAATGGTTGTTGAACTTGAATTGATAAGAAAATTTATTTCATGTTATAATTGTTTGAAATTGAATGTAATCTTGGATTGTTTGGTTAATTGAACAGTGGATACTTGAACCTGTTCTTGATTTAAGTTTGGTTGGAACTAAACATATCTTGTTATTTGAGCTTTATAACTGAAGTTGTTCTTGTTTTGCATTTGTGAGAATGAAGTAGATTCTTGTGGGTTTGAAGTTGTAAGACATGGTATTGAATAATGGAACATGGTTGTTAGTTTGATGCTGTTGAATTGAACATGTTATTTTGGTTTGAATGTTGTTTATGTTTAGGATGTTGCTGAATTAAACATATTGTTGGTCGATGATGTGTTTGTTTAGAATATTGAATTGAACATCTCTTGTGTTGTATTTTGAATAATTGTTGGTAATTGACCTAGTTCATGCTAAGTGGTTTGAAAATGAATTTAAGCTTTGTTGTTCGAAGTTGTTTGATAATGGAATATGTTTGTTGCTTGTTTTGAAGTTAATAGAAATGGAATTGAATTGTAGTAATCGAATGTGACTTTGGTTTAAGGGAATTAGATGTGATTTTATTGTAAATGGTTAGTTGAATAAATTATAAATTTATGAAAATGTGGACTTTAATTGTATTTGTGTTTATTGGGAATGAAAGTGTGAATTTAGTTGTTGTTTACATGAATTTGTAATTAGGATATACAATATGTATTAATTTGTGAATTATGTATAATTAAAGTTCATTAACTAATTTTGTATAGTTGAATACTTGTATATTAAATTCATTAGTGAATTATAATATTGAATTGTTAATAATGTGATATTATGAATAATTAGGATGAGTTTGTTAAGTAAGATTAGAAAACACACCCTTGTATAATACAACTCTCTATCATTGATTCCATGAGAGAGAGAACTCGAACCTCTACTATGCTATTTGAATGAAAATTACGGGTTATGATTAATTATAAATTATAATTTTGAATGGTGTGCTTGACAAATAAAATAAAATATAAATAAAATAAATTAATAAAAACACACCTCATCACATGAGTACCTTTTTAATATAGACCTTTTATGAAAGTTCAAGAATACCCTTTGAATGATTACGATATATTTGTATGTCTAAAATAAATGATGCTTCATCAAGGTCTTTAATTTCAAAATTACCTGATAAAAATAACTTAGTTTCATATAGCAAACTTTTATTATTGTTTGTCAATAAAATGTCATCCAAAGATAGGACAAGTATAACAAACTTGCTTTCACTAAACTTGATATATATGTATTGATTAATAAGATTCTTCTTAAAATTAATTGAAGAAATCACCCAATTAAAAATTTGATACCATTGATGGGGCACCTACTTTAAATCATAAATAGACTTCTTTAATTTACATTCTAGGTACTTCTAAATTTCTCCATTGAGAAATACATTCTTTACGTCAAGTTGGTGTAACTTTAAATCAAAATGAGCTACAAATATCATGATTATCCTGAAGAAATCTTTCATCAAAATAGACAAAAAAAATTCTTGTAATCAATGTCCTCCTTCTGAGTAAACACCCTTAGGAACAAGGTGGGCCTTATACTTTTTGACATTGCCTAAAAAAATTTATTTGGTTTTAAATATCCATTTATAATCAACAGGTTCTCACCTTTAGAAGATTTGACAAGTTCCCAAACATCATTATTTGTCATAGATTTCATCTTTTCATTCATGGTTCTTGGAAAGATGCAAGATCATTTTCCAATAATATATCAAACTCATGTTCCAAGAGATAAACATAATTACGATAAATCATGGATCTTCTTTCCCTGTGGATCGGCTAAAGGCACTTCCATTTGAGGTGACTTGGGTCCTTGCTCAAACATTTGAGGCAATACCATAACCTGAGTGGAAGATCTCTCCATTTGTGTTGGAGGTGGGTGGCATGAGAATATCTCGGTTCACTACTCCCACTAGATATGTAATTTCTATAATATAGGATATATATATCATATTGCTACTTATTACACTAGTAGTAATCACAGTAGAATCGTCAATGCTTTCCTTTTCAAAAGATATGTCTCTAATTTTAGCGGTCTCATTGTCCTTAATAAATTTAGCATTATCCGTCTGGAAAATAACCTATTTGAGGGGTCATAAAATTTATAGCCTCTAGACTTTTCAGAATAACCTACAAAATGACAGCTAATAGTTTTAAAGTCTAGTTTTCTTTCATTATGCCTATAAGGCCTAACTTCAATTGTACACCAAACATGTAAATGTTTAATGCTAGTCTTCTTACTCGTCCACAACTCATATGAAGTTTTAGACACTACATTACTAAGTACTCTATTAAGTAGGAATATTGCGGTCTTGAGTGTCTCACCCTATAAAGACTCCGATAAAGAAGAAAAAATTATCTTACTTTTTACTATGTCTTTTAGAATTCAGTTTCACCACTCAACTACACCATTCTGACTAAGAGTGTCGGACATTGTATACTGAGGTATGATCCCACATTCAATAAGATAATTCGTAAATAGTCATGAATGTGTTCACCTGATCCATCATATCGATCTTAGTGTTCATCATCACGATTATATCTGACAACCTTAATTTTCTTACCTAATTGATTTTTAACTTCGATTTTAAAAATTTTGAACATGTCTAGGGATTGCAACTTCTCATAAATAAGATATGAATAGTCGTAAAAAGAATAATCGTCTATAAAACTAATAAAATAAGTGTGTTTGCTCCAAGATATCTTAGGAAATGGTCCACATATGTATGTATATATTAATTCTAAGATTTCACTACATCGTCTTATACCTTAATTTCTTTTGTTAGTCATTTTTCCCTTAAAACACTCTATGTAGACATTAAAATCTTAAATGCCAAGGGAATAAAAAATCTCATATGACATTAGCCTTTCTAAGTGTTATTTGAATATGACCTCAACATTGAGCTTTCAGATGGGCCGACCCATGACAGGATGAGATGGCCTGCCAAAAACCCATTATCTTACGAACCGAGATAGGTCAACCCACCATCTTGGTGAATTGGAAAATTCTCAACCCATCCCAACCTAAGGTGGGTTGTGGCCTTGTGGGTTAGGCAGGCCACCAACGAGCCCACCAAAAAAAAAAATAGGGCTAACCTGCTGTCTATTGGATCTAGCTCGATGTTGTCTTCACCATCTACTACCACTACTTCCACAACTATGAAGGCCTCATTAAAGCCCACACATAGCTATGACCCGCTCTTCAAGGTCAACTTACTAAGACTTCCCCCCTCTAAAGATCTGAAACCTGCCTTCGTTCCTCAGCATCACCAGCAACGAGAATCACTATCTGGTGGTGCTCAAACTATTCAAGCAAATGCTCCAAGTGCTTGATCGAGAAGAAGCTGATTCGACAGCGATAGTTCTAGACCTTCTAGTGAACACGTTTAGCTAGGTAGAAACGAAGATGTTGGCAGTATTTTGAATTTTTTTCTTCTTAACCCACAGGTCAATTCAAGTCTTTCACGAATCGACCCGCCTGGCCCCCAACTCACGCGAACTAGTTTGCTTGGGCTTGTAACCCAGTGAGTTGATAAAATTTTAATCCAACCTACTTAAATTGTTTAGAAGGGCAGGCCAACCCCACGAGCCCAATTCAAATATGCAATTATACCTAAACATTTATGCCACAACATAGAAGAAATTCTTGTTTATTAAATTATATTTTGTACCTATGCTATGCATTATTTTGTTGTCAGTAGACATTAAGATGTTTAATCTATATAGTTTATCAATAAAGGAATCATTGCTAATTAACACTGAATTTAGAAAAATATTTTAAAAATTAATTCTAAATGAACAAGAATAATCTAATTTATCCAAACAATAAACATAAATTAAGTTCATCTAAAAGATGATACAATAAATATATTATCCAAATCTAAAAACTATCAGTTTCTAAATAAAGTTTAAAAATACATATTGACTCTACTTTAGCCTTCTTATCATTTCCCATATAGATATATCTTTGATCATCAAGCTACAATCAATTCCTGAGATAACTATATATAGTGACGCTCATGTGAATAATATCACCGATATCTATCCACCAAGTGTCAATAGACCCAATAGTAAGTTAACTTTTGAACTAATAAAATTGATAGATTTACCTTTCTTAACACGCAGTTGCCCTATTTAGGGCAATCTTTCTTTTTGCAGAAGAAATAAGTGGATTCCTTATCTTGTTTCTTTTGCTCCTTATGGCCAGAAACCCTAAAATCTGTAGTTTGCTTACCTTTTCCCTTAATATTGATTCTTTTCCTCTTCTTGCTCGAACCCTAAGATGCGGATGTTAAATGAACACATTCAAATATCTCATGACTCAGTCTCTTCTCCTCTTGCACACACTGAGCAATAAGCTCATTTAATATCCATTGTTCCTTTTAAGTATTATAGCTTATCTTAAAAGGAATAAACTGTGCAGAGAGAGACGTCAAGATAAAGTACACTAATATACTTTCAAACATCTCAAGTTTTAGTGTCTTTAGTCTTGTAGCGAGATTAGACATCTCAATTATGTACTCCATTATACTTCCCTTTCATTTATACCACATTAAGATAGCTTTGATAAAATCGTAGTTGTCTCGACCTTGTCATTTGAGATGAAACAATTTGCTAGTTATTTTAGGAAAGTTTTGGCATCCTCTCTATCAGTTATTGAACCCCTAATTGATTTTGAAATATATAATTTTATGATATTTAGACTCATGTGATTAGATCACTCACTTTTCAAATTCAACTCTTTGTTTTGTAGTGCTAACACTGGTTAGGGGTGTGGGGTGATCGTGTATCAATGCATAGTTTAACTTCATGCAATCCAAAATAATGATAATGTATTTTTTCCATTGGGCAAAATTAGTGTCGGTAAGTGTAGAGATGTTATTTATGTTGGCAGTTATTGATTGCAATAGATTAGAAAAGAGAAAATATTGTAAGCTCACGTCAAAGCCAAGAATATAAATAAGTATATATAAGTGAATTATACAATATAAAATATGCATATGAATGATCACCAAATGCAACATTATATTCAATCTTTAGATTGGAATGCAATTTGTTAGCTACCTCTCTCTAGTTATAGCTCATCAAACTTTAGTTGGTCGCATAATGTATCTTCTTTTAGGTTGACATATTATATGCATAATTTGATACTTTATATGATCAGTTATATGTGTATGTCTAAGTCCATAGATCACAATGGCCTTAATTAGTCGTGTAACATATCTTTCTTTGAGCTGACATATTATGCATATAATTTAACAAAACTTATTCCTTATATATGAGCTATCCATAAACATATATCTCGTCTAAAAGTATTTTTTTTTGGTCAATTACTTTTAACACAGATATACATCGATCAACATAAAATGTATTAAATCTACCTAATAATTTTTACTTTGGTGATAGTATTAGTTTAATTTAGTAACATATGTATAAATAGATTCACGAGAATCCTAGGAAACCTAACCAAACAGAGATAGTCAATTGTTCCTTAATGACAGTCAAGTGCTAACATAATCGGTGACTGGTCCATAAACAACAATCAATTGTTAAGGCTACTATGCTCGACTTAATCCTGATCAGTCAAGTGTTGCACTTGACTGTTGTTAATAATTGAATGAATGGATCAACTAAAAAACTTTCTGTACCTAAGTTAACCAACATCAGTCGATTGATACTTAATGACAATTAGCTATTAAAAAATCAGTCTAGTGTCGTAGTCAATTGGCAAACCTTCTATACCCAACCCTATGGCCATCACTTGACTGTTCATAAATATCAGTCGACTGATATCCGCAATTGAGTGCACCAGTAGATCCAAAAACTTTCTATGTGTGACCTCGAATCGATTGTTACTGTATAACATTTGATTGATCAAGTCAGTTGAGTGCCCCAATCGACTCAAAAACTTTTTGAGCATGATTTACACACAACAATCGATTGCTACAGTATGACAATCGATTGGTAACATCAGTCGAGTGTCAAAAGTTTATGTTTACTATTACGAGCACAACAGTTGACTGTTATTATATGTCTCAATCAATTGATAACATCAGTCGAGTGTTATAATTGATTCAAAAGTTTTTGTTCGTTATTCCGAGCACAATAATCGAATGGTATCAAAAGTTTATGTTCTCTATTACTAGCACAATAATAGATTGGTCCTGTATAGCAATCAGCTAATAAAAATCAGCCGAGTGAACCAGTTAAGTTTTTAATCTATTGTTCATAATTCTCAACACATCAGTTGACTGATCATGGGTTTATCATATTTTTATGGATCAAATGTGATAATTTTTTCAAAAAAAAATATGATTATGAATTCGAGAAAGATTCATGCATAGGATCTAGTTAACATCATAATTTTATAGCAAAATTTATATAAATGAAAAGACAACTAACCTAAATGCAACGTATTTGTCATCATCTCAATGTCGTTCACAAAATCCAAAGATTTGGGTAGAGGAAATCATAGGCATGATTCTTCCATAGGAACTGGGATGACAACATCGTACTCCTCACCAATCAGAAGTGGAGATATTTCAAAATTACTCAACTTACAAGGACTACGCCTTATATATAGTAGTGAGTCTAATTTTGTTATCATCCTATCATTGATAACAAAATACAGATTAATGAGTTCTATACATATAAACATATTCAATTGCACAAATTCGTAATTCACATTAATTAGATCATATAATGGATTTGTTCATAATGACATAAAACTCATGTGTTACACAAACTAGTAATTCACCCGTGTAATGCACAGGACGTTTATTTTATATAATTAACAATTAAATTTAGTAAGTATGAGTGTTTAAATAAATAATTAAAATACAAATAAACTAAAT